>CAKKXW010000015.1:77671-104499 GCA_920937365.1 Sphaerophoria rueppellii | reverse complement strand
AAAAAATATTAATTCTCAAACTCAAAATTCTCAACAAAAAAAAAAAAAAAAAACAAAAAAATCATGTTTGAATCAAGTTTTTTTCAAAATTTTATGTAATTAAGTACTAATATTGTTTTGAAAATTCAATGCCATTGTTAATTTTTAGTCGAAAACAGAAAACCGGATGCAAAAATGTCTTTTCGTTTTTGAGAAATAAAAAAAAAACCAGGACCACTTTTTTCTAAGAAAATCTTTGTTTTTATTTTTACCTATCTCGACTTTTAGTTTTTTCACCTAAAGGTGAATAAAAAGCATCGCATATTTAGTGTTGACTCATCAACACATAACAATGTCAAACACATACTCTCGAGAAGAGATAGCGGACATGCACTTCTGCTACGGTTTATTGTTTTTTCATTCAAGAAAAATTGCGGTTTAATCATCTTAAGCTGCTAGCAGGTAGAACCCTTCACTGACAGGTGGCCGCGGCCCCAGGCATAATCAGAAAAATTTCAGGTCAGTTTTCAGTGGTTATCAATGAACAAAATGATTAATCAAGGGAAAATCCAATACTTTGCTACTTTATTGAGGCCTCATAAAATTCCAATTACAGAACAAATATTAAAAGAAAGGTTAATGTTTCATAATAAATTAATAAAACTAAAAGTCGAGATAGGTCAAAATAAAAACAAAGATTTTCTTAGAAAAAAGTGGTCCTGTTTTTTTTTTTTATTTCTCAAAAACGAAAAGACATTTTTGCATCCGGTTTTCTGTTTTCGACTAAAAATTAACAATGGCATTGAATTTTTAAAACAAAATTAGTACTTAATTACATAAAATTTTGAAAAAACTTGATTCAAACATGATTTTTTTGTTTTTTTTTTAAGAATTTTGAGTTTGAGAATTAATATTTTTTAAACTATTCGTTAAAACAATTTAATTTAAAAACAAAATGAAAGAAGATATATCTGGCTTTTCAAAAAGGTACAACACGGTGTTGTAAACGAAGTCGTTGATTTTTAATATTTTTTTTTTTTATAAAATAAGTAAATTTTTAGAAAATTGCCCCTCCCGGCTAAACGGGGGGGATATATCCCCCCCCGTTCCACACGAATGTTTTCTTGTCTCAACTCAACCTACACGCTCTAGCTTTTTGGCACAACGCTCGTGAATCACCCTGTTTATCAGAGAGAAATTCGCAATGAACCGAATACGATAGTGAAATTCACCAAAAATAAAGTGATATTTCAACCCACCAATGGTAAAAACCATTACATCTGCAGTAATTCAAATGTTAGTATAATTAACTACGGTGGTGGTAAGTTTCGTTAGACGAAAAAGTGAAATCCACTGCCAATATAGTAAAATTCAATACAGATTTTTTATCTATGGTTGTAAAACTTATTGCAGATGTAGTGCAATATACTACAGCAGTAGTAAAATTTTTTTCATAAGGCGGTGAAATTTACTGCAAATGAAGTGAAATTAGTATCACGTGAGAGTGAAATGGAATACAGTTGTAGTAAAATTCATTACAGCGATAGTAAAATATACTGGAATTGTAGTTAAACGTACCGTTTGACTGTGAAATCCACTGCAGATGTGGTTGAATCTACTACAGTTGTAGCGAAATTCACTGCAGTGATTGTGAAATTAGTAATCTGAATTATTGGAATCTACTTTAAACGTCGTATAGTATGTACAAAAAATGCACTAAAATTCACTACATTTTGCAAAGGAGATGTAGTGAAATGTAATAGATAAAATAGTGAAAACTGTTTCACCTTTAGTAAAATCCCCTTCAAATGCAGTCGAATTTCTGCAACTAAAAGTAATATCTACTAAAAGATTATATACGTTTGGGTGTTCGTGGCTTGCGATCACTATTTTATCCTTTTCGACTATTCATCGGCTAGAAGTACTCAAAAAGAAAAAATTCTCTTGGTAATGGGCTTGGAAATTTTGTTTTTATATTTGAAAAAATCGCAGCTATACTTTTAACGTATCTCGAACTAATTAAAGGGGCCGACGGAGTAACGTCATCTATGTGCGAGGGTCAACTTTTTTTCAGTTCTTTTTCTCCACGAAAATTTCATATGAATTTGTTAAGAAATTTAGAATTCTTGTTATGAACTGTTATTCTCTTGGTCATTCAAGATTTATTCGGTTTATGAATTTTTGAATGACCAAAAGTATAACAGTATCTTCGACATATGAAATTTAAAATTTTACACAATTCACACGAAATTTCGTTTGTGTTATTAACTGGTTTAAACGGTTTTCGAAAATACTTATTTGTCTCAGGAATCATGTGCCGGGGACAGTAACAGTTTTATAGAGCCAAAATAACAAAAAGATTGTTTTATATGTTGTACAAAGCATTACGAGATGTTTAAAGTCCATGTAATCACTATATATTTTGTGAATCTTGCTTTGGAATACATAGCTATTGCTGCAAAAATGATGGGAATTCGAAAATATTGTGTCCATATTGCAGGTAAATCAAAAAAATTCAAGCAAAATATATGATTTTCAAAACTAAATTTTTATTATACCTACTGAACAAATGTTCTGAAACCAGGGGTGGAATAGCTTAGCCGATTGATGATTGATAGTCAAAATGATTGCTTTTACGCCACGTAAGGTGATTATCAAAACGATTGTCCCTTTTTTCCATACATATAAATGTGGCAGCTATTTAGTTCTCGTTTTCAAATATTTTGTAGCAACAGCCTTGAATTGGCTTGAATCAATTTCTTAAGAAAATTATTTGTGTGTTTAAAAGCATAAAAAAATAAAACAAATAAATTTAAGACAACCGGAATGGTGACTTCCTTATATAATATCTATTAAATAATAACGTGAATAGGGCGGAAAGAAAAATATATTTGTTATTCCAATGCGTTTTTGACAAACAATATTTTTGGCCGTATAAGGTCAGATGGTCACGTGCTATTTTTATCCAAAATGTTTTCAACATTCCTATCAATAGTTTCTACGGCAGCTCTAACCATATCACGTGATTTTATACCATCCGACCTAAAACATATTGAATTGGAAGTACAGGAAGGGGTCCTATGAAAAAAAAGTGGAGCATTTTTCAAAGTAGTGTGAGTTTCACAAACACAAATGCATTACAATAGGGTCTGCAGTTTAACCGTTAATCTCAGGGGCCCCAAGCTAAATTTTATTGAATGAAGATTATATCGATTGTGTAAATATTTTTTAATTTCAATTCTTTTTTTTGGTGTTTTATCGCTCAAGATGCGTACGCACGATATATATTTTTTTATATTCTTCAGCACATCTCCTTCATTTTTCATCCGTAAACCGCACCTTTTTGGGTCGTATTTGAAAGGGCATTCTATCAACAACTTGATCAAGCTATAAAAAGTACAAGAGATTGTTCAGCGCCTAACGATCACCAAAAAAAGTAAATGCGCCCCTGAACACGATTTTTTATTATTTTGACAGATAAAACTACAAATCAAGAAGAAAAAATTCTATGGACAAAGAATTTATATTTTAAAGAAATGTATTATTTTGGTTGCGTAATGCTATGACAAAAACATTTTAAAACTTCCACGATATACTATAAACTAACGCAATAACTGCACTTCACATGCATTTTTAGTGAAGATATGAAGTATTTTACTTCTGAAAATATATTTTTCTTGACTCCGTAGTAGAATCGTTTCTACACAATTTCACTCAGCATTTAATTATCTGTTATGGTGTTTTTATTAAGAACGGTAAATATTCTAACTAAAAATAAATATTCTAACTAAAATTTAACTATATAATTTAATTTTATGGATTTGTTTAATAAATTTGACACCATCATCTCAAAAGCACTTTTTTGCAGGCCGGTATAATAGGCCGGTTCCACCTAACAACATCTCACTGAGATCTCAATGTCACTTTGACTGAGGCAAAATCATTAGGTGGAACAAAATTCTCAGTTCTCATTGAGATAAAATGGTTACCTTACAAATTGTTGTTGTGCATATGTCAGTCACGCCAAAATAGCTGAGTGAGAAATCGAAGCCAAAAAATTTTCATCTCAGAAATCTCAGGAAAAAATCTCAATTTTCAGCTGAAATTGTTTGTTCCACCTAAAAAATCTCTGAGATCTCAGTGAGATGTTGTTAGGTGGAACTGGCCTAATGACAGCACAGGAGAAAGTTTGACAATGCAGGAGAAAACTTCGACATCATCAGATATGTTTGGAGCTTCAGTCACGTACACTGTACAAGTAGCTTACACCGACACGAAGCGGTGTAAGCTACTTCTTATTCAATGCTGAAGCCTGATACGACCAAAAATATTGTTTGTCAAAAACAAATTGGAATAAAAAATGTATTTTTATTTACGTACGCCTTATTCGCCTTCATAAGTTTTCTAAAGAAATTGATTGAAGCAAAGCCAAAACATCACAAAAAGAAAAAAAATATGAAAACGACATCTAAATAGCTGTCACTTCCAAATGTGACTATCGTTTTGATAGTCACCTCAAGTTTAGCAAAATGACATTGCTTATTGTAGTTGCTACCAAAAATAATACAAATTTATTGATCACTTTACACAGAAATAAAGTTGATAATGAAAACCGACAAAAATTAATTTGTTAATTTGTTGATCAACAGGTTTTATTTCCATTTGAAAAAGTAGTCTAAGCCCACCAAAAAAGGAATTAACACCTGCTGGTGTTAGTTCGGTTATTTCCTTTTGATTTTGGAACTTATACCCGCGGGGGTTAATTCCATTGGTGTTAATACACTGCACCGGTCTAAACATCTATGTTTCTGGTCGGTTGCGGTCCTTCTATTCTGAGATTTCATGTCTTCATTAGTCACGGACAGAGTTGAAAGAGTTGCAACCCATGTTCTCAGTTCAAGTCGTCTTTGTTTGCCGGGATCGCATCAAAGCGTATGCCTTTAGAAAGTTTGTCAAATTGCGACGCGATGTTTCGACCCTGACGGCAAGGCAGGAACGACTTGAAATTGTATTCCCGTCATTTCAATGTTTTTCAAGTCACCACACCTAAGGATAAAATTTTCATTTGAGAATCGTCGTCAATCTGCTACAAGTCATACATTTCGTCTAAACAAATCCAGGTAGTCACTTCCCCAGCTAAACCAAACACCACGAAGCATAATTTCCAATATTGCCTCTAGAAGGCTTTTTTCTTCGTTATTTTTTTTTTTGAAAGAATGTTTTTTGTTTTTTCTTCCAGTTTTCTTTGAAGAAACTTTGAAGTTACTTTTAATGCTAATAATTTTTTCAGTATTTTAATTTTTTTCTTAATTTTAGCCGTTTGTTATAATTTTACCGTACAGGTCATAAGGAAACATTTTTTTGCTTTTGTAATTTTCATTTATCCTTGTGGCATCGTTTTATTTTTAATCCATATTTACAAAATTCAAACAGCCAGGACTTGAAATCCAACTAAAGACTATGGAATACAAGCAGTTGATCAAGAAGAAAAAGGCGAGAGTTTTTGCCAGATAACTCTTCTCGAGATGGAACAGTGCTGGAACAGACAGGTTTAGTTCAGAACTATCAAGTGCCAGAATTCACCGCGAGCAGTATATCTGCTAAGTTAAGTACACTCATCAACTAAGCTGTCGGAAACGCATACCAATCCTGCACTAGCTCGATAGGTGGCCTTGTTTCTGAAGCAATCAAAAGTGAGGTAGAAAAAGAATTTTTAGATTTCATGAAAGAGGGAAATTATGACACGCGTCCAATATCACCACTCAAAAAAAGAGTTCCACCACCAAAGAGCTCTCCTATGAACATGACATATCCACCAGAAGAATATCATCAAATAGGGGATCGGCAATCCGAATTTCAATTAAGGTCACCACCTGATCCAGCGAATCCACATCGATAAGTGGAGTATAGTATTCGAAGGCATATCACGTGGTACTGGCTGTAGCAACTCACTATTTATCGTCCAGACTGGATGGACTTAGAGACGCCTTATTACGTCAACTCGTCAAAGACGTCAAAGAGCGTGGGAGTCCATTTAAACCTATTTCACTTAAATTTATGAGCTCAAGGGTTAACAATGAATTCAGATCTCCCAAGAAGAATTAGAATTAGAAATATTAAAGATAAATCTGAACTAGCGAATAGGGAAGTTGATAAATCCTCAGGCGCTCTTCAATCTCGATCAATTGAAACGTGCTTGCAAGGATGTCGATTAGTCTGGAGAAGTAGCGTTCGACACAAACGACCCACGAACCACCTTGATCGTCGTAGGTGAACAACCGCAAATGAATGAAATCAACGAACCGAATTCTTTATTAAAAAGAGACATGATAAGTGACATGGTAGAAAATAAGACAACAGGTATTAAAACAAACAATTTTCTTATAAAACCATTACAACCAACCCTTTAAATTGTTTAAAAGAGTAAAACGATGAGAGAGAACGAATATTTACTCTGAAATACCTCTCAACAAGAATAGTTAAAACGAAGGAAAGGTATCTTCTGCGGAAGACGACTAGAAATCGCATTTCTGCGATGACCGTTTTCAATAATATTGTTCCTCGGCCTTATGCCGGAATTAAATTTGGTAGGAAGGAACTGCACGTGTTCTTAGACAGTGGGGCAAGTATCAGTATTCTCATAAAAATCTGTCCGAAATTTGATATGTTTTCACACTTGTCCGCTACACTGAAGTGAGAGTAGAATAAGTTAAGTTAGAGTAAGTTTAGCAATAAAGGTATAATGTGAAAATAATGGAATACAGTTTTTAGTCTTAAGCCGAACAGTGCACTTGTTGTTTCCTTTCCTTCTCTCTTGGGGTAATAAACATCATAGGCGACGATTTAATAAAAAAGCAAGACAAAGTTGTGCCGATAGTGACGAAAATGTCGAATTTTATTGATCGAATAAGGTATTTTAATACTGTCGATGATTTTGACTCATGCATCTGTTAAAACTAATTAAAATTGAAGAGAGTGGAGGCAAAACGCCGTTTTTAATTATTGCAATTGGTGTTGCCGATTTATAAAAGGTTATGAAATCCTTGAAATCACCTAAGACCCCGGAAAAATTTTATTTTGAGGAGTTAGTCACGTTACTTAAAACACATTTTTCTCCAAAAAGAAGTGGGACAGCGGAACGCTTTAAATTCTTTTCTACAAACCAAAATCCAAATGAGACTTTAGCAGACTTAATAGTGGCAATTAAAGGTCTAGCAAACACGTGTTCTTATAATGCGTTCTTAGATGAAGCGCATAGAGATCGCTTCTTAATGGGTATTCGAAATAACAAATTTCAATTCAAATTGATAAATGCGTCATCCAAATCATTAAACGAGAGCTCCAAATCAGCTTTAAATATGGAAATGGCGGAACAAGAATTAAATATCATGGCTGGGACAAGCGATCAACAGATGGTGAACAGAGCGAATATGGAACGTGGTATGGGTTGAGAAAGTTCGAAAGATAAGGAGGGGCAATCTTTATCTTTATCGAATAGTCATAAGAACTTTTGAGGAATAAAAAAAAGTTCCTCTAATAAAACTAGCTTTATTTAATTTAAAATTATAATCTACGGATTTGACTTACTTTATTGAAGGCGATTGCATTGGCGACTGGTTTTGTCGAAGAGAGAAAATCAAGTGACAGTCAGGAAAGCTCATGGGGGATGACAGTTTATGACAGCAAGTGGTCGATGAATTCTGATAATTCTCATCGGTCGGACCTCAGAAAAAGAAAAGGAAACGAAAAGATTTGAGAGAAAGAGGAAACAGAGAGAACATTTCAATAAATCAACAGAGCTAAAAAAAAGTTTTCTTAAGAACAGCCATGTAGCTTTTCTATTAACAGGCAAAGAACTTTTTTGCAATAAGAGACTTCAACCTCTGGGTTATCCATTTACATCCGCAGCTTTTTTTCCTTACTGTTCGGATTGGAACAAGTTTCTCAAACAGATATTTTGTAAAAAAAAAAAAAAATGATTGTAAAATTGAATCCCAGTCTAACGTTCTAGTTGCTTGGCGGAGTTATCTGATCTAAAATATTTACTTTACCATACTCAGACACGAGAGCCAAGTCAAGTAGAGAAGGAGAAGATGAACGCATAAATGCTTCAATTTCTTCAAGCCAGATGCTTGTTAAACTACTTTAAATTATAAAAAGAAGTAATATCATGTAAATATAAATCAAAACTTCGTAAGCCAGGTCTGGTCTCAACGAATTCTTTATTAAAAGTGACATTTAAAACACATAACATAAATGCTTTACAAAAAAGTAAACCGTTCAACATTTAAGATCATACGATAGTACAGTATGAGAGAACTACAGCATAATTGGCCTTCTTATTTATTACATTTGTACTTCCTTACGTTAATGAAAATAAAATACAGGGTGTTTTATTCATTCGAAAAGTCTCTTACACCTCGACCATCCTGACCATCATTCGAAAAGTCTCTTACACCCCGACCATCCTGAATAAAAATCGATCTCGATTTACATTAACATTTAGTCTTGTATCTATTGACATACATCATATGATTTGAAATTAAAAAATAGCGTTTTACATTATTTACATACATATTTTGAAACGAATACAAAATAAACAATATTTTTTCAAATCGTCGCAAATGATAAACTTTTAATGAGAAATAATATTAAATATTGAATATTATGAATAATCTTACTTTACATAACTTTAATCGTAACTTATATCGAAACTTGAACTTTACATCTAAACAGTCGTTAAAACATGAAAGAATAATAAGGATTTTCAGTGAAATTACCAACAATTGACATAGGTAGAACTCTAAGGTAAAAATTTAAATAATTTAAGTTGAAACGTATGGTTTCATGTTTTCGGAACATGCCACTCCGTCAGAAAATTGAAGATTTTCAAGATCTCTTATTACATAACGGTTATTTTCTAACTGTTTGACAACTTCGCATGGACCTTTAAATTTTGCATGAACATTCTTGTTCACACCAGCACCAGAGAGGGGCGCCGGAACGTTTAAAAGCGGGTGTTGAGTTAAGCGTTTTTAACCCATGGTATCATAGAGAGGTTAGGGAGCGTTTTAAAAATCGAAATTTATATTGTAGTTACAGCTTTTTTCGTTTTTTTACAAATATTTAATTTTTGTTGGTCATTTCAATTTAGCAACAATCCTTCAACAGAGCAAAAACGTTAGTTTTTTTTTTGTGTTTTTTATAATAAATTCATCCATAATACCCTCCAAATCGAGTTTCTCTGCTAACTCATGGTAGACGTGTAAAATCGCAACATTAGATATTTAGTGTGGAGCGCAAATAGGATTTGAGTCTTTTCAGTGTCAAAAAACTTCTCTCATTCGAACAAGACGATGCAGGGTTCGTCAATAATAATAACACGAATCGAATTAATTCAGGGACCAGGCTTTTACATCATTGATTTTCTTGTATACTTACTTACTTATGGTGGCGCTACAGTCCAGGTCGGACCAGGGCCTCACCCAACAAACTTCTGCAGCCAGCTCGGGCTAACTGTCTCCAGTTTCACACGCCAAGACGGTTCAGGTCCTCTACCACCTGTGTGCTCCACCGGAGTCGTGGTCTTCCTCTTTTGCGACGTCCTTCCGGATTGGATTCGAAGACTCTACGAGCCGGAGCATTATTTTTCCATTCGCTCAACATGACCCAACCATCTACGTCGTTGGACCTTAACTTTTCTGGCTAGGTCAGTGTCGCTGGAGCTGCACAGCTTCTTTGTTGAATCTTCGTCTCCATTCTCCATTAATGCAGACAGGACTAAAAATAACTCGAAGAATTTTTCTCTCAAAGAAGCCCAAAGCGTTTTCATCAGATGTTGTCATAGTTCATGTCTCTGCACCATACATGAGGACCGGGTTGATGAGGGTTTTGTAGTGTGTCACTTTAGTTGCTCTGGAGAGGACTTTACTACTCAATTGCCTTCTAAGTCCAAAGAAGCAGCGATTGGCAAGAGTGATTCTTCGTTTGATTTCAGCGCTGGTGTTGTTGTCTGAGTTGATAGCGGACAACAAAGACAAAGCCTTAACTACCTCGAAGTTAAATCTGTCTATGTTGACGTTTGCTCCAAGACGTCGATGTTGGTTGTCGTTTCTTGTCGACAGCATTAACTTGGTCTTGTCCTCGTTAACCGCTAGACCCATCTTCCTGGCCTCCGTCTCAAGGCTCACAAACGCTCCACTGACATCACGCTGCGTTCTTCCAATTATGTCAATGTCGTCTGCGCATCCTAATTGCTGGACGGACTTTTGAAAGATTGTGCCTCTGGTGTTGACATTGGAGCTTTGCACAATCTTTTCAAGAATGATGTTGAAGAAATCGCATGACAACGCATCGCCTTGTCTAAAACCTTTTTTGACATCAAAAGCGTCCGTTAGGTTTTTTCCGACCATGATGGAACACAGACGGATGAGTTTTTCTGGGATGCAAAAACTAGACATTGCTTTATATAGTTGGTCTCTATAGACACTGTCACACGCGGCCTTGAAATTGATGAAAAGATGGTAGGTATGGATTTAAAGTTCCTGGGTCTTCTCCAAGATCTTCCGTAGGGTGAATATTTGATCGATGGTGGACTTTCCGGGTCCGAAGCCACACTGATAAGGACCAACCAGATTGTTGACGAAGGGCTTCAAACGTTTACACAGCACGGCAGACAAGATCTTATATGCCATGTTAAGGAGACTTATACCTCTGTAGTTGGTGCAGTTCAGGGGATCTCCTTTTTTGAGGATTGGGCATACGATGCTGAGGTTCCATTCATCGGGCATGCTCCCCTCCAACCAAATTTTGCAGATGAGCTGGTGCATGCTCCTAACCAAATCATCTCCGGCTGCTTTGTACAGTTTGGCGGCTAGCCCGTCTGCTCCAACGGCCTTGTTCGACTTCAGTTTAGATATCGCTATCTTCTTTCTTGTATGAAAACTATAATTTCCCCAAGATTCTTTAATTGCACTTTTTTTCTGCGACCCAAATCCAGAAATGTGTTTCTATCACTGAGTAAATTATCTTTGTGAAAATCATTTTCATAAAACGTAATTATTTTATCAACTTGCGTATCACCGCCTAGTACGAACCTACTAACGCCTCAAGATCTTGAAAAAACTTTGCGAATCTTTTCCAAATCCAATTTTCAAAGATTAGAAAACTTGATCGTATTTATCGTAATAGACTTTTCTGTACATATCTTTTGGATTCGAAACAACATGATTTTCTGGATTAGAATATTCATTCACGCCTAGGAATTCTTTTTCATCCCGTGGTGAATTCCCCATGGGGAATTTCTACGCGTGGTGAGCAATCAACACACACAACAGGTCTTCCGGCGCCCCTGGCACCAGGTGTGGTGACTACATTTTTAATTTTAACCAACAAAAACTCGGCACAAAACGTGAGGTTGTGCCGTTAATCATAATAAGGTTTGTATTACTCCTGACTTTGAAATGTATTTTCACTTACTTGGTGCCTCAACGATTTCAATTTCGATCTTCGTTTGGAACAATGTTTTGTTCCAGATATTCCTTGGTCTTGTCATTTACAATTCCTTTTTGTTCAACACCAAAGAGAAGCACACTTGGACTTAAGCTAGTGCTCTTATTAATGGTGTTGTTAAGTTAAGTAATTCCACCTTCAGAAGATATTTCGCCCAGTCACTTGGATCCGTTTCAGTTTCCTTGGGCAACATGGGAGTAAGACAACGGTCAACGCGTTCTATCTGGCCATTTGGCTGAGGTGAAATGGTAGCTACTTTTATATGCTTTACAGAAAATTCTTCGCAAAATGAAGCAAACGACGCGACGCACGTGAAGAACTACCCCTATCCGAGATTAACCGGCCTGGCCTACTGTAGGTTAAAAAATAAGTTTTCAAGCACTGAATGAGCTTGATGGATGGTCTCAAAAGGCTTTTCACCTTTTGGAAATTATATAAGAGAGCTTCTTTCTTGCCGTATGGGGGAGAGAAATGAGCTCATTTCAAACAATTATTACTTATATAAGTTTTTATCTTGGTTTTCATGACAGGGAACCAGTAAGTTTTTCGTAAAAAGTTAAAACATTTTTCGAACCCGACATGGCAAAGTGTTGCATGGTGTGTTCGTATAACACTTTGTTCCATTGCTGATGGAACATAAAAATATATCCTTTTATCTTACGCTATACTAGACCATTTATCGACTCATATGACCGGCTTCTCTTTTTTCCAACATTTTCACTGTATTCTCCTTATTGTAGGATCTTTTCGTTGGGATGCAGTTATTATTATTGAAATGTTATGACTCCGACTTAAGGCATCCACATGCTTTATCCTTTGACCGTCCTTGTGTTCAATTACGTAGTCAAATTCCAGAAGTTCCAGAGCCCATCTAGAAATTCTTGGATTTAATATCTATTTTCTCAAAGTAAGCGTCAAACTCGTGAAGTCGGTTACGATTAAATAAAATTTGAATCTTCTCAGTGCATACACTATGGCTAAGGTCTGGAGCTCATAAGAGTGGTACTTTGCTTCTTGTTGCGTAGTTCGCTTTGAATAGAAAAATACAAGGTGTAGTCGTTTATCGTCTTGTCACTGGAAAAGCACAGCTCTGAATTCTAAACCACTTTCGTCATAGCGAACCTCTGTTTCTGCATTCGGGTGATATTGTATACTCAAAATTGGATCATTTAACAATTACCTCAGCCATTCAAAAACTTTATGCTCGGTGTCATTAAAAATAAACTTTGCATCTGTTTTCAGGAGGTCATAAAGTGGTTTAGTCGCAATCGAAAAATCTTTAATAAACTACCTGATATAAGAACAAAGTTCAAAGAATGAGTGCAAACTTCTAACATTCGTAGGAACCGATACTCAGCAACAGCTTTTAAGTCACTTAAATTTGGTCCTATACCACTTGCGGAAATCTGATACCCCAAATATGTTATCTTCTCATTCATGAAAAGACATTTATCCTTACGCAATTGCACGTGATTTATCGTTACAACTTGCATGAATTCCAGCAGGTCGTCAATATAAACGAGGAACTTTCCTCAGCTTATAAGAATTTTAAAGAGTAAATTAATGTAGCGCTGAAAGAGACTTGGCGCATTTTTAAGACCAAAGGGCATACGCAAATATTCGTACTGTCCCTGTCAATGAACAGCGAATCTGCTGCCATCTTTACGTGGTGAAACTCACTTTTAAGATCTAACTTACTTACTTACTTACTTAAGGTGGCGCAACAGTCCGGGTCGGACTTGAGCCTCAACCCACAAATCCCTCCAGCCAGTTCGGTCCCTAGCTAGCTTTCTCCAGTTTCGCATGCCGAGTTAGTTGAGATCGTCTTCAACTTGCGCGCGCCATCTGAGCCATCTGGTCTTCGTCTACTGCGGCTTCTCTCCTGGGTGGATTCGAAGACTTTACGGGCCGTAGTATTGGTGTCCATCCTCTCCACGTGACCAAGCCATCTGAGTATTTGGACTATAACTCTTTTAGCTAGGTCAGTGTCGCTGTACAGCCCGTACAGTTGGTGGATTAATCTTCTATTCCATTCACCGTTAATGCAGACAGGACCATAGATCTTCCGTAGAACTTTTCTCTCGAACCGGCCTAAGGCGCTCTCATCCGTTTTTGACAGGGTCCATGATTCTGCACCATATAGCATGACGGGGATGATGAGGGCCTTACAGAGCGTCACCTAGTTGTTCGGGAGCGGGCTTTACTACTCAATTGCTTTCTTAGCACGAAGAAACAGTGATTAGCAAGTGTTATTCTTCGTCTGATCTCGGCGCTGATGCCGTTGTCCGTGTTGATGGCGGAGCCAAGGCATACAAAGTCCCTAACTACCTCGAAATAATATGCGTCTATCGAGACGTTTTGTCCAAGACAATGTTGGGTGTCCTTTCTCGATGGCAGCATATACTTTGTTTTGCCCTCATTGACCGCTAAACCCATTTTTTTAGACTCTGTCTGTATACTCGCAAAAGCACTGTTGACATCACGCTGCATTCTCCCAATGATATCAATGTCATCAGCGTACGCGAGTAGTTGCACAGACTTCTGGAAGATAGTGCCTCTAGTGTTTACGTAGGATTTCTGCACTATTCGTTCCAATATCATGTTAAAGAAGTCGCATGACAGTGCATCACCTTGTTTAAAACTTTTTTGACATCGAAGGCATCGGTGAGGTCGTTACCGGCTTTAGTGGATTAGCGCGAGTTCTCCATTGTCATCCTCCTCAGACGAATGAGTTTTGTAGGGATGCCAAAACTGGAAATGGCTTTATACAGTTCTTTTTCTGTAGACGCTGCCATACGCGGCCTTAAAGTCGATAAAAAAAGGTAGAAATCGATTTGGAGTTCTTGAGTTTTTTCCAGGATCTGCGTAATATGAATATTTGATCGATGGTGGTCTTTCCTAGTCTAAAACCACACTGATATGGACCTATCATTTTGTTGACAAATGGCTTCAGGCGTTCACATAGTACTGCATGAAAGATCTTATAGGAGGCTGACGACTTTGTAATGGGTGCAGTTTAGAGGGTCTCCTTTCTTCAGGATCGGGCAAACAATGCTGCGGTTTAATTCATCGGATATGTTCTCTACCGACCATATTCTGCAGATGAGTTGGTGCATGCTTCTTACCAGGTCATCACCCGCTGCTTTGAAGAGTTTGGGAGTGATGCCACCAACTTCCGCGGCTTTGTTGTTTTAAAGCTTAGATATTGCTATTTTCACTTCTTCAAGGTCGGTTATCTTGGGTTGCGTAGTCTTTATTGAATGGTTTATCCTGCCTGACAGCGGATTTTGATTCGTCGTTGCCGTTGTACAGTGTGCAGAATTGGGCCTTCCATGTACTCAGCATTGACTGTGACACTACTACGATATTTCCCTGTTGGTCTTTACAGGCTTCAGTTCGTGCTCGGTAACATGCGCTTCACCTCTTGGTAAAACTTCCGAACTTCATTCCGATCGCTTTTCATGCTCTCTCTTTTTCTTTCTGAAAAGCTTGTGTTCTTCTCTCCTCTTCTGCTCGTAGAGCTGCCGAGCTGATCTCGTCCTCCTGTTCAATGCTGCTTTATATACTTCTGGCTTGGTTGTATGCACCTGCCTGTATTCATCATCCAACCAGGGGATTCGTTTTGGCGGCCGCGTGAAACCCAGCACATCAGAGGCAGCATTCCAAATGGCTTCCTGGAAATTCTGCGAATGGTTCTCAATACTCGATGCTGGCTTTAGCGGACTTCTCATGCGGTTACTTGACACTCGATCGGGAAAGGATTTGGCGATCTCTTGCGATTGTATCCGTCCGACGTCATACTTTCTTCTAGCACTTCCTGATTTTGGCTTTAGTCGAGATATCCGCTGCACTACCTTGGCTACAACGAGGTAGTGGTCCGAGTCGATATTGGCCCCTCGGAAGGTTCGGACATCAATATAGCTTGAAGAGTATCTTGCATCCATCACAATGTGATTAATCTGGTTGACAGTTGATTAATCTGGTGACCTCCAGGTCCCCTTGTGGATGTTGAGATGTGGGAAACGCGTACTCGCTATTACTATGTTTCGCCCCGCTGCAAAATCGATAAGCCTGAATCCGTTGTCGGATGTTTCGTGCAGGCTGTGTTCTCCGACTGTTCCACCAAAGATGTCCTCTCTCAGTAAATAATAAATTAATCTTCTATGTAATCCAGCGAGATGAAAAAGGGAGAGAGTCTCAAAAATCGAACGGGTCGACACGGCTGGTTTTACAAAGAAGGGCTAACACACGTTTGGGAAAAAGGTGGGCGTGGAGAGTTGGTCTGAATTTTTGGTCTGTTCTTTTCTTCGATTGCTGCATCCAACAGCTATGAAAGGTATTAAATACCAACGAATCATAGGGACCTTTTCAAAGGATATTCCAAATCACCCGAAGCGAGACAAAAATGCAAACATATAATATGTGGACAAATTTGTCCCAAAATCTCGTAGAAGGTCCACGACAGCAACATGAAATGATAGGCACTACTCCTAATGTGGGTCTAAGTTAAACCGGAGCATTATTGACTTTTGAGTATAAAGTATAAACCCGTTTTAATCTTGTTTGTAAACCAGCGAGATGAAAAAAGGAGAGAGTCTCGAAAAACGAGCGGGTCGACACGGCTGTTTTTAAAAAGAAGGGTTAAAACACGGTTGGGAAAAAGGTGGGCGTGGAAGAGTTTGTCTGGGTTTTTGGTCTCGTCTTTTCTTCGACAACGTGACATCAAAGGATGGGAGAAAAGAAAGTAAGTATGTACATATGTACATATGTATACTCAATTTAACAACCCCGTTATTAATTCGTGATTTTTTTTTTCAGGTGTTGTCGGATTTCAAAAACAGCATCAAGGCAAAGTTAGGAACAAACAAATTAAATTTATCAGGCATTGGTGGAGTCCTCCGAAGCAAAAATCCCTTACGCCATTTAGAAATAAAGTGGCTGAATAGCTTGATCTTTCAACATCCGTCGAACGAATGCCAGAGATTTTTAGCTTTTGGGTCGCCAGTAACAACAGTGAAAAAAGACATGTAGAATATGTCAAGAACAGTCATTGATTACGAAAATGATTTATGATTCTGCGGACATTCAAAAATAAATTGAAAGTGAAAGAAGTTTAAGAAGTGAGTGCGGTGGATGTGAAAACCTTTGTCTATATATTTGGGGAGCAGTCTCAAGATGGAAAACGATGGTGGTACCATATTGAGAATTTTCACAGAAGCAGTTTTTTTACATAAGTTTTTATTGTGTGTTCTCGCTTGGTTTGACAGCAGAGAACCAACTTTGGAGGTACTGGTTTGTTCCATATACAGAGGTGAAAACATCCCTCGGCAAAAATTGATCCTTAAAACAACATTCACATATTAATTTACATGAAAAACAAGTTGAAAACCAAACTAAATATCAAACAAACTCAAATAAAATCATGACAAACATTAACGAAAAATAAAAGAAATTTAAAAGTATACAACAGGCAAAGCGAGATGGCTGAAAAAATTTTCAAAGCTAAAAAAGAAAACCTTAAAATAAGAAAAACGAAATTCTAATTAAAAAAAAAAAAATAGTTGGAGAAAAAAAAGGGAGAAGTTAAGTTGGAAACTAAGAGAGAAATTCTCAAAGTGCAACTTGAAATAAAAGATTAACCAAAGTGATTTACGAACTATTGTAGGTACTTTTATATATTCCTTATTTATGGAAATCATTTTAGGCATTGAATCAATTGACATTTATTTATAATGATTTAATTTCTTGTACATATTCATTATGTTTTGTTATTGAAATAAAAAGCAAATAGATTTTAAATTCATGCATTCAACAAATCATTTCTAATATTAGTTATGTTCACCGAGTTTTGTCTAAATCAGAACAGCACAGAAGTGGGTTTTTGCGCTGTCTATAGTTGACTATAGTTGACTATTTCTCGTTTTTGCACGCCAATAGTTACGTTTCGTAACCACAATTGTCGTTTTTGCGGTCAGTGTTAAAGTGTCTAATCTTAACTATTTCTAACTATTCCCAACTCTACTCAGGAGGTGAGTTGAAAATGGTTGATGTGTCAAAATCTTTTTTTTTCTGTTTAATGGTGTTTTTAATTACTATCAATCTGGATAAACAAAAACATTCTGTTCGTGCATATTTTACCGTCGTAGTTGTCCGTATCCGTGCCGCCGCAAATTTAGTTCCAATCAAAGGGTTTCTGTTCGTCTTGAATTAAAAATATTCCATTACAAAAATATAAAGAAAATAAGGTTCCCCTTACAAATTTTAAAGCTTCACGAGTCAAACTGAAAATCCTCAGTCACTACGAGGAGATACACACCAAGGAAATTATCGCATTTCCAAGTGACTTAAAATTCAGTGCCAATTTCAAGAATCTCATTCTATCACCGGTCACAAACCCTTCTAATCGAATTGGCTATAATGCAATCCGCAAACACCCTTATTTCAACTGCAACTGCGTGGCGACTTGCAGGTCGCCAAAGATGGCCAGAACAGTCAGCGTCTACGTACGGTTAATTTACAAAAAGTCATAGAAAAACTCGAGGACATGGACATGGTTTTGGAGGACAAGTTGGCCACTGCCCATGAGCATAATGATTGTCGAACGTCAGTTGGCACGAACGGCAAATGGAAGTTGCTCTGCATGATAAATTGACGCAGCTGGCTCAGGAGGATATTACGAAGATCACGAAGATCATCGGAGAGGAAGCTCAATGACCCTCTCACAGAAGTCAAGGAAACCCAAATCAATGAATGAAGGACGAAATCGGCATACATATTTGTATTAATTGTTTTTATGTTTGTCTGTCAGCAATAAAAAATGTTTAATTAGTTTCAGAGAATAAAGATTGTTTGCGTTTATTTATATAAAATCACAAACTAGATTTGGTTTTGATAGTTTTTCGCTGAATCTGGGAGCCGCAATTAGGAGAATATCAGGAGCTGGCTTACTTGGAAGAGCTTGAAGATTTCTTTATGGAGGGTGGTCTTCAGTCTCTTTCACTTTTCTTTTCTTGCTGTGGGTTGTTCAAAAATAATTAAATATGTTCTCATCTCAATTGTCTTTAAAATCTTACCATATCAAGATCATTCTTGAATCTTTGCAATAAATATAGAGCAACGAAAATTGTTGTCTCTTTATCCATTTCAATTATTATGATCAAAAGAAAAGAAAAGAAAAGAAAATTTTAATCTAAAAGATTTGTTTGGTTGTAAAAAGCGTTTTTGGATGATTTCAACTATTTCTAACTATTTCATCTATGACACATCAACCATTTTCCTTTTGACATAAAAACTATAGTCAACTATCGTCAGCGCAAAAACGCACTTTAGGACAGCACAGTTTTGTGAGAAACGTCAGATCAAGTTAGAACAGTCAGTTAAACTTCAGTTGTCAAAAAAAAAAAAAAACTAAACAAATTGCAAGTTTTGTGAATTTTTCGTTTCTCGCTTATTTTTTTCATTTTTCGTGTTTTTACTGTGAAAAATATTATTAAAAATTATTGAAATGGAAAATCAAGTGATTGCTAAGATAATACTAAATGAAAATGTTAGTGGTTCAGACACCGTTAGTGATTTTTCGTCGGATTCTTCTTCAGATGATTGGAATGAAAGTGTGACGAATGTTATTGCCTTTTCTTTGATAAAATGTAAAACAAATTGGCAAAATAACTGTATTTTCAACCATTTTTTGTTTTATACCACTCATTTGCAATCATTTCACAATACATATTTAAATGCTTTCACTTTATCCCCACAATTAAGGAATGTGGTCAACCTCTTTAGTTGGAGACACTGTTGTTCAAGTTTATAGATTTGCCATTTTCTTCTAAAAATATGTCTTGAATAGGTTCAGGGAATGGGATGGGATAATTCAATGCTCTCGCTGACAAAAGACCTTGCCTTCAGGTTCGCTCGATTATTGACCTTGAAATCGAATGCTTTTCATTGAATTTAGATTCAAAAGAACCTTGAGCTGCCGTTCTTTATGCTGTGATAATCCAAGCGATATCCGGAATCTCCTATGAAAAGATTTGAGGACCTAGTGTTAAATATTTCCTTTCAAAACTTTTGTGTTACTGTCCTTAGGTCCAAGACGTCGTTTCTCAATTTTCGAAACCCTGTTTTAAATATGCTCTTTCAGCACTAAGAGCCCACTCCATATCGGACATTAACCCATCAAATGGACATATTGTAGTCACAAATCTTTAAAAAAAAAAAATATGTACATATGTGATGTATGCATCCTTATAATATAAAATATTAACTTACCCCCATGGCATTAATGCTATGTGTGAGCTTTCTGTTGAAGAAGAGATGCCAACTCATAGCCGGTCGAATCAGTTGAATATGAGTTCCATCTACCATTCTATTACATCAGCAATTGTGATTTTTGCCAAAAATAGTGTTAGGACTTTCGTTTCTCTGCCTCTTTCATTTCAAAATTTATTATCAGAGGCACATGACTCTTTCGATTGAAGACAAATCTCGGCAAGTATTTTTAACATGATTTGCTGTGCAAGTCAACCACCGATTTGATTTTAGTAACCTTCTGTTGCCAAAAACTTCAATGTTGCTGATACCTTAACAATAATCGGAACAGCATTTTGTCTTCCTCGAGTAGTCATGTCCGATGATAAGATGTTGAGTAAGAACATCAATCCATCCTTAGAATGACTATAGTTCTTAATAAAACTAAAACAAAGGGACATATCCTTTATTAAGAATGCGTTCAAATATTATACATACCTTTTTTCACTCAGTTCCGTTATGTTGGAATTATCTCTCATCCTTTGTCGTTCAATTTGCTCGCATTGTTCTTGATTTCCTTGTAAATTAAATCAAATTCCAACGGCGGCGTCCATTTTTGAATTATAAAATAATTATTCTTGTCCAATGATTTGATGTTTATTTTTGTTTCTAAAACTGTCAAACAACTCGACATTTTTTTGAAAATAAGTTGGTATAACCGGCATCCGATTTTACTTTCATTACGTACAATCTGAAAGTAGAATAGGAGATGAGTTTCGAACAGAATCAAAAGTAGAGTCGAGTTACAAAGTAGGGCCCCAGTTTTAAACACTCGCATGTGGAGAGTATGCGTGCAGTTTAACAAAAAATTACGAAATTTTACCAAATCGTGTTCATGAACTCAAAAACGATTTGTAGGCCAAACTTTTTTTCTGTGCTGATTTGTGAAAAGTGTCAAGTTTGATTGAAAATAACAAAGAAATAAATAAATTCAAAACGATCGCTTTTGCACGTCTATTAAGCTGGCAAACCAATATGGGCACAAACGATTGGGACCTTAACCATAATAATGTGTTCTTTATGTGTTAATTATGTGTGCAGTTCGCGATTTTTGTGCTGATCAATTTTTGTAGATATATAAAATTATGCCACCTTAATATTGAGCTAGCACAACTTCTTCATTTTCCAACAGAATTCAATGAAGCCGAGATATCATAATTATGTGTAATTTATGTGTTAATTATGTGTGCAGTTCACGATTTTTGTGCTGATCAATTTTTTTTTGCACACTATCCGAATTGGTCGTTTAGGCTTATATCAAGCACCATCTTACGACCAATGGTTTGCCAACACATGGACTGTGTTATACCACCACCGGCTCATCACTTAGTGTGGTGTTAGTTGTTAGTAAGCACTTAACGAAACTAAAACAAATAACACAACACACATAAATAATTAACATAAAATAGAGACAAAAAAAAAACATTACAAAATCAGCATAAAACATTAAGAAAGTGGAACACTGGTTTTCAAAATAATTTTAAGTTGATTTTTACTTAAATTAAAATCAAAAAGTTTTGAGTTCCAGTTTATAAGTTTACCCATACAAAGGCTCATGCATTCCATAATTTGTACGGTGAATATGGATCTTAAGCAGATCCTTACTACGGAGATTATAACCTCCCCCTCGAGAGCAAAACAAAATTTTACAGAGAAGGTCAGGAGCATCAGTGACCCAGTTATAATTTGATAGAAAAACACAATATCATTATTAATTCTTCTCTCTTGTAGTGTTTGCATATTAAGGATTGACAAACGATTTTCGTAAGGAAGAGTGTTTAGGGAATCAATCCACTGAAATCCTTTTAACAAAAAACGGGTAAAATTCCGTTGCACGGATTCCAGTCTTTCAATATGAACATCATATAAAAGAGACCACACCTGCGATGCATACTCTAGATGGGGACGAACCAAACTGTTGTACAAAACACAGGTGACATTAGGATCCCGGAATTCCTTTGCCCAACGCATAATAAAACCTAACATAGAATTAGCTTTATTGACTATGCCGTTAATATGCTCAGAAAAATCTACATTATGTGTAAAAAGAACTCCTAGGTGCTTAACAGTAAAAACGCGAGCTAAAGTGTGGTTTGAAATGACATAGTCATAAGATAAAGATGAACGTTTTTTAGAGAAGGTCCTTGTTTGTCATTTTATCGGGTTAAAATTTAAACTGTTTTTTTTTTTCACACCATAATGTAAAGCTGTTAGTATCATTTTGAAGTAAAATGTGATCATTTGCAGAAGTTATATTTTTATATATCTTCATATCATCAGCAAAGATGAGAATTTCACTATTATTTACACATAACGGTGCATCATTAATAGCTAATATAAAGAGAAGGGGCCCCAGATGGCTCCCCTGTGGAACACCTGATTTGGCCAAGTATGATTTAGAGTAAGTATTTCTGAATTTAACTTGATAAGATCTTTTCTCAAAGTAAGAGACAATCCATGAAATTAAAAAAAGTGGGAAGCCGTAAGAGTTCAATTTAAACTTGATAATCTCATGAGATAGTTGATCAAAAGTCATACCTACAACGAAACAACGAAAAGAAAAAGAAAAAAATACTTGCGCTGTTACCGGGAATTGAAACTAGGGCTGCTAGTTTGAGGGAGTCGGAAACTGACGCACAAACTAATTGCACCACTGAGTTCTATGAAAAAGTGGAATCTAGTTTGTAATAAGAATAATAAAATCTTATAGATTACGGAAAAAAGCTCAAATTATCTTGAGTGATTTATAAAGGGACAGTTAAGAGGGAGACATACAAAAGCAACTCAGAGTTTTAACACATAGATAAATAAGTAAATGGAATCAAAACTTACGTGCAAGCAATCACAATAAAATTTAGATGGAAAAATTAAATTTTAGGCTGGTTTTGATAATTATAATCTAATAGCATGAGTTGACATGCATGCAAACATGAAGTTTAATATTATACACACAATTTTAATTTTTAACACAAAAGAAAACTTGACATTAAATAAAAAAATTGCGGAGAAAGAAAACAAAACACTTCTATAAGTAATCAAACCAGTGTTACCACTCGTATATCAGCTTCATATGTACACTCGGGCGTATACGTGTTTTTTTTGTACGCTTTTTCTAACTTTTTGTTTGAGAACCTTAGGCTTTTTTATATCAATTATCATTGTTATTTTTAACAACCTCAAAAGTAGAGTTGTTGTTAATTACGACGATGAGTAAGCCGAGTCCGACTGACTCCTCGGTAATCGTTTTGGAATCAATTAATTCAAGATTAGTAGAGTAATACTTGAGTTAATGTTACGTTAAGGTCAACACCATACAACATAAATACTTGAGTTAATAATAAAATAACTGTCAATCTAACATCAACGCCTAAATTAGTGTACAATTTTTATTCGTACTGTGTTATACTTGCACAATCGTATATTTACTTCAGTAAACGTACGAAGAAGCGTTAATCTTATTCGAATTGATCGATTGATCCAACCACAAGTAAGAATCTAAGATTGAATCTAAGATGTATGCAGTAGGCTTTTTATGAAGACATTCATTAAACATTCATGACATTCATGAAACCACTCAAAGTCCTTGATGTTATTGATTTACTTGAATATGCCTCTACATTAGAAAATTGTAGCTACATAATTGTCACGAAAGAGACACTCTTACAAATACATATTTTCATTGCATACAAATAAAACTCTATCACGTTTGCGCTAACGGATTGAATGCGATCTTCATAAGCAGATATAATGAATATGATGAACAAAGTTGAATGCCTTAAAGAATGAACAGAAGGGTTTGTGCAAGAAACAAAACTAACTCTAAAACGAGAACTCGACACGACAAGCAGATAGAGATAACACGAGAGCAATACGACGTACGTGATACGCAAACGAAAAGACACCAGAATAAGATGCAGTACACAGACCATTATATGATTTGTCTCGTATACGAATACGACTACACAAATAGAATTCTGCTCTCCTTTGAATGAACTTTATTATTTATGCAAAAAGAACCATAAGGTATGTTACTTAATACTTACCTCCTAAGTTTGCGCAGAATATTACGCATTTTCTGTCTCTCATTTTTTATACGTTCAAAAATCATCACTAAAAATGAATTTAGTGTCAATAAATGATGAAACATGGAATATAAAGGGCTAAGAACTAAGAAGAATTATGACCGATGAAGTTTAAGGGATAAAGTGGCCAACTGATTTTCTGTGTTTGTGTGGGGAAAAAAATGAGCTTGTATTGGAATGTATTTAAACTTTTTTGAAGAACGTGACCAGGAATCGCTACGATCTTAACCTCAGTAGGCGAAAATCTCTGAAGTTTATAGTTTATGTGCATTGATAATAATATTTTTGTATCATGCCTCCTAAACGTGGCAGATCTATTGTTATTGATATATCTTCAATAAAAGAAACAATATTAAACTACAGTGAGAATGTAATTGGGCCCGATAGAAAAGTTACTTCGGTTAAAGCGGTAATTTGGCAAACAATTTCTGATCAATTACTCAAAAAACTAAAAGTATCAGCTCTGCATACTATCGTTTGTTGTAATAGATACAATGTCAGAGCGGAGTTAATGATGAAAAATGGACTATCTACTACAGAAAATGACTCAACTCTCGACAGTTCAAAAAATGACAATTCTCTTAACAAAAATGTATGATATTAGTTCCTAAAGAAGACTGGTAAAAATTAATTACGGTACAAAGATATAAAAAAAAATTCGTAATAAAATGACACATCGAGAACGCCGTTGTCTGATACCTGTCTGATACCTGGAAAAAAACACGTATACGCCCGAGTGTACATATGAAGCTGACATAATTTTATACTATATACATTCAAATTGATCAGCACAAAAATCGCGAATAGCACACATAATTAACACATAAATAGGAGATAATAATGGTCTAGGTTTCATTGAATGCTGCTGGAAATTATGGAAGTTGTGCTAGCTTAATATGAAAATGGCATAATTTTATATATATACAAAAATTGATCAGCCCCAAAATCGTGAACTGCACGCATAATTAACACATAAATTACACATAATTATGGTCAAGGTTTCATTGAATTCTGTTGGAAAATGAAGAAGTTGTGCTAGCTTAATATTAAGGTGGCATAATTTTATATATCTACAAAAATTCAGTGGTAACACTGGTTCGATTACTTGCAGAAGTGTTTTGTTTTCTTGCTCCGCAATTTTTTTATTTAATGTCAAGTTTTCTTGTGTGTTAAAAATTAAAATTGTGTGTATAATATTTAATTACATATTTGACATGCATGTCAACGGCATTGCTTGCACGTAAGTTTTGATTCCATTTACTTGTTTATCTATGTGTTAAAACTCTGCATTGCTTTCCCTCTCAACTGTCCGTTTATTAATCACTCAAAATAATTTGAGGTTTTTTCCATAATCTATAAGATTTTATTATTCTTATTACAAACTAGATTCCACTTTTTCATAGAACTCAGTGGTTCAATTAGTTTGTGCGTCAGTTTCCGACTCCCTCGTTATTTCTTTTTTTTTCATTAATTAGTAGGTATGACTTGCGCTAGTTCAAACTGTCTCGATCGGTCTGGCTCAGCCGCCCTTTTTGAATGCTATGGTAAATTATTCCACTCCAAATGCGTTGGTTCGAATAATTCCTTTTTGGATAAAATAAATTCATCGAATTTAGCCTTTTGGTATTGCGCGGACTGTAAAAAGATCTCCTTGGCTCATTTTTCTATTAAATTGTCTAATTTAAAAAATGAGCTCTGTAAAATTTCCAAGGGGTTTGAAGATTTAAGTTCCAATTTCATTAAATTAGCCTCCACTACTAATGAAATCACTTCTCCGGTACTGGTTTCTGACAAATCCTGCTCAACGGATGATCTCATAATGGATAAGCCATCTGTGTCTACCGACCCTAAAAAAGTAAAAACAAGGAAGGGAAAACAACTCTTCTTCAGCCAATGTAAGTCCGGCTCCAAAAAAATCTTCTTCAAGAAGCAATGAAAGTGGTGGTAGTGCAGATAGAGTTTCCGAACCGATATCTCCTCCCAATCATGAAATCAACATTATGGATGTTGATACATTTGCAAGGCCTTCCGTACCAAATTCCTCTGACACCTCTAGCGATAAGGATAATTCGAGTCCACTTCACGTTCCTGCTCCCCCAAATATTCTAACCTCAGTACCTAGGCCGAAATCTATCTTTATCTCTCGTCTTTCACCCGAAACTGAGACTGAACTAAAGACATAATAGAACATTTGGTTGCCTCGAAAGTAATAAAAGATTCGTCGAGTATCAAATGTTCTAAAATAAGTAAACAAAACAGTTTTGTAGCGTCTTTTAAAATAACTGTTCCCAATTCTTTATTTGAGCCCATTCTGAAAAGTCCTTGGCCTGTTAACACATTAGTTAAAGAATTTTCTGCTCCTCAGAGAAGAAAATCAGGTCTTGCTCTGTCTGGTCCGAATTAAAAAAACTGCAAAGACTCTCTCTCTACTACCAAAATGTAAGAGGACTTCGTAGTAAAACTACAACTGTTTTTCAAAATTCCCAATCTTTGTCATACGATCTTTTCGCTCTTACCGAGACTTGGCTTAATGCTACAATTTTAGACTCAGAACTCTTTGATAATGAGTTTGTAGTTTTCCGTAAAGATCGTCATGACGATGTCATAAATTCGGTTGGTGGGGGAGTGCTCATTGCTGTAAGAAATAGTTTTTGTTCAACCAAAATAGTTTTCCCAATGAATCTGCCTATAGAACTTGTCTGTGTAAAAATATCTAAACAATCTTTAGTAATATATGTATTAAATGTTTACATCCCACCAAAGAGCCCGATGTCTTCGTTCTCTGAACTCTCTCTTGCAATTGATTTTAGGCTTAAATACTGTAGCAGTACTGCTAGAAATGCCTTTTGATGTTTGAGTAATAGTTTCTCAAGACTCAGATTTTAACATCGTAATTCGGTTCAGAGCCATTCTCGCTTTTCTAGCATACTGTTTCTAACCCTTAAAACT
>CAKKXW010000015.1:54233-75603 GCA_920937365.1 Sphaerophoria rueppellii | reverse complement strand
TTTTGAATTTTATGTTATTTCGCAGGATTCGGGCGTCACCAAATTGGCATTCATCCGCTATTTCTAAACTCTAAACGCCTCAGCAAACCATACTGGTATTGCATACCTACTATACCCTCTTATATTTCACAAGATAAATCCTTACATGTTTGTAAGGAGAATCAATCTATATGAAATGGTCAGCAAAAATCAATAGTTAAAACATATTCTTCGATAATCATATGCAAAGTAGTTCTCCCATTTGTAGTACCTCATTTTTCCATTGATTCAGGGGAAGTAATTTGTAGTGAAACGGAAAAGCAACCCTAATAGAATTGCAACACCGGAATATAACCCTCACTCCTTCTATTTAAGTATCTATTGATAGAACCTTAGAAGACTCATGAAGCTGAAACGTAAGTAGTTAAAAGGGTTGTAGTAGAAATAATTTGAGTGTAAGTGTGGTTGAAAGTGGTAGGGGGATTTTGTCGTTTTTCATGAATTGTTTGCACAATGAACTGGTAGAAAATCTTGGGGTTTTAAGAGCAGTCTGTAAATAGAGATTATTAGACGACGAAAAGACGTTAAGCGAATTAAAATTGAAATGCGAAGCACATAATACCATCTCTTGAATTCTCTTATACCAACATAGAACTGAACATTTTTAGGTAATATCGACTAATTAAATTTAATGAAACTGTAAATATTTTTGGATACAACCAAGTTCTGAAAAGTAATTCAATAGAAAATATTAAAAAAAGGCAGAGGTTCAATCCTTGATAAATACGAACATTTTTTTCACGTCGACCTGAAGAATAACCTTTGCAAGGTAGTCCAGCTCTATTATTCGCTAACCAACCATGAACCAGTTCAACAGAAGATTTTAATTTTGTTTCAACTTTTAGTTTCGAAAGTTTTTTCATAATTTAGTTCTCAAAGAGTAAAGTGGCATGCTATTGATTAAATTTATTAATTGCTTGAGAACGTTTTCCTTTTTCTTGTTAATTATGAATTACAATTTTAAATGAAGTTGGTATAATTTTTTACTTCAGGGCTCTTGTGAGTTTTTGGTTGCTTTTTGAGTACGTTTATTCAAACTATTAAATGTACTGATATTTTACCTTGATTTGCAAAAATTCCAATGTTTATATTCTAATTAATATTTAATATAATATTTATTTCCGTTAAGAAAAATTAAAGGTTTTTTATTCAGAAAATTTTGTTAAAGGGTTTTCCAATAAGAGGTGTTATTTTGAATAGCCCGCTATTTCGGTAACTGCCACTTTTGACACTTTTTGTCACTTTTTGACATTATTTTGACAAGAAGAAACTACGCCATTAATAAAAATGGCACGATGCACGTTTCTACGCATTGAAATAATTAAAATTCACTATAAAAATGGTGAAAATTTGGCAGAGACGGTTCGTAAGCGTAAAACATTTTTGGGTTATCATGAAGCAGCTTGTCGGACCGCAATAAAGAAATTGGTGGATAAATTTGAGCTGTTGGGACAAGTAACTGATGTGAAGAATAAAACTCGTGGACGTCGCTCAAGAACAACTGAGAATATTGCTGTTGAAGCCCAAAATGTTGAAGAAAACCCAGGTTTGTCCATAACTCGCCGTTCTTTGGAATAAGGCATTTCACAAACGTCATTACACCGTATTTTGCATAAAGACTTGGGTCTTAGGGCTTATAAAGTTCAGTTAACACAAGAACTCAAGCCGGCTGATCATCAACAACGTCGTGTCATTGTTGATTGGGTCCTTGAAATGCATGAAAATGATCCGGAATTTAATCGAAAAATCATCTTGACTGATGAGGCCCATTTCCACCTCGGAGGCTATACATCAACAAGCAAAACTTTCGCATCTGGGGCTTGGAAAACCCAAGAGTTATTGTTGAAAAGTCTCTCCATCCTCAACGCGCGACTGTTTGGTGCAGTTTATGGTCTGGCGGGTTCATTGGAATTTACTTTTTCGAAAATGAGGCTGGAGCAACAGTTACGGTCAATGGATTGCTCTATCGAGAGAGGATTAATGATTTTTTATGGCCGGAATTGGATGGTATTGATCTGGACAACGTTTACTTTCAACAAAATCAAAATGGCGCTACGTGCCACACAAGCAATGAAACCATCGATTTTTTAAAGGAAAAGTTTCCAGACCGTGTTATCTCTCGAAGAGGTGATCACAATTGGCCACCGAGATCTTGTGATTTAAGATCTTGCAGCTTCTTCCTTTGGGCCACGTAAAAGATAAGGTCTTCACCAACAGCCCAGCGTCGATTCAAGACCTCAAAGATGGAATTCGTGAGGCTATCGCAATAGGGCAGCCACTTTGCGATTTGGTTATAGAAAGTTTCATGAAAAGGATATGGTCCTGTAAGCGTGGTCGTGGCGGCCATTCGGCTGATATTGTGTTCCATTAACGACATACCTTCCTCTTTATAATGAAATAATCATCCAAACATTTATCTCAAAAAATGCCATTTTTCTTTGAATATAATAATTTTATGACAAATATTTGAGAACTAAAACTTAAAATTAAAAAAAGTTAAAACACAACAAGTAAAAAATAAACTTAAATGAAAATTTAAATCGTGGTCTTTTATTACAGATTCCGCATTCAAAAGGATAATTCCTTTTGAAACTTCTGGCGGCAACATATGTCTTCTCTGGAACCGAACGTTTTAATTGGTTCTTAAACTTATTAAGCAAAAAGTTTAGAAATGTGAACTCAAATATTTCAACTTAGTCTATTATGCGGTCCTTGAGATTTGATTCGAAAAGTTCAAAAGCCTTCTAGATCGATGGAATTTGATTCTCCTGGCAAGATAATCAAAGTCAAACGAAGCATTTTATTTTCGAAAGACCCAAACGGTTTCGAGGTCCTTGATTGAGCAATATTCAAAGCGACCGATGGGTGTTTTAAAACGTGATAGCGCACTCAAGGGCTTTTTTCTAGACCATAGTGCGACCATCAGGTTATTTAAAATTTAACACTCAACATTGCAATAACTGGGGAAGACAGAAGGTGGTTCTGGTTAAGTGTTTCATATTCGAGTAGTACCTACGGCTAAAAAACGATACTTTGAATGTAACAGTACGACCGAAGTAAAAAACGGTTTAATCCAACGCTATTTGGGTCACCGAGCTAGATTGATCGTGGCCGCCATTCTTACAATTGATTTAAATTGGTTAAAAGAAGGAATTCAACTGGCAATTTTGCTAGAGCGTTTATCTCAGAAGTAACGATAAAGTAGCGAGAGAGAGACTAACCGCCACTACGCGACGCGGCGGTGTTCCAACGAAGTGAATGAGTCAGTGATGTATCTATCAATAATTATTCAGGTGGATTGATATTTAAAACATTTTTTATTGTGCTTATCCCTCCATCTCGGTCTGCTTGCTTTTTTTCCTTCTAGTAAGTCGTTGTTTGCTCTGTTTTTTGGAATGGGGGGCGAGTGATGGATCTTGCTGTTAACAATGCATATAGTGAGTGCTCCGAAACAATGTTCGCTCATCATAATGTTGTGGATATTTCGTGCTTGAAAAGTGGTGTGAGTCGAAAACAATGAGTCATTAGTATTTGATTGATTAGAAAGTCAACATGTGGTCTTGTGGATATTTGCCACAACCTTAGGCCCCGTGTTAAGGTCGATCAATACGAATCTACTATCAGGGATGGTATAGTGCAGGTTGTCTCTTTCGTCACTTCCACGATAAATGTATTTGACTTTAAAAGGTCAAGGAACAACGTTCATATCTAGCATTATTAAGTCTTTTATAGCGAACGTATCCTTGTGGTCCTTTTCTTCTTATAGTTGAGATTACTCTTTTTTACTGACATCTTATTCGATAAATTTCAAATAAAAATATTTTACCTTGTGCTTCGACTATGTTCAAAGAAGAACAGACTCTTTGATATATAAAACGAGTTTCTGGTACAATTTGATGGAAGAAAAACACTGTCATAAATTCTTTGATCATTCATGAACTCTCCACAACTCTTCCTTCATAAACACTGCAACAACATCCGCAAAACAACAAACAATTTCCAAGCACTCTTCAATTCCTAAATAAAAAGAAACATTTTTTTTTGACAAAATTATTATCCTCCTCAATTTTTTTCTCTCCACACTTTATAATGCGGATTTTCAAAGTGTTTCTCTCTTCAGTAATCTAAAATAAACTCCAGTGTGAGGGTCATTCTCTCCAGTTACAAATAATGTCCCGAGGACGTAGAATCTAGACAAAAAAGCAAAATAAAATTATTTGATTTGATTCAAGAAATATTACTTGTGCTTTGGGAATTCAATGCAGTTAAACGAAACGACTTCTGACGCGAACCAGGTCCTTCCAATCTTCTAAAGAATCTATAGGTACCTATATAGGATAAGGATTACGTAATATAGATGCTCTTTGGAGTAAAGGTGCAGCAAGAAATATGTTCAAATGTATCGCTAGAGAAAATTTCATCTCAAGAAGCAGAAACCCGATATTTCTTCAAAAGAGTTCGGTAACAAAAAACCAAAAAAGGGAGAAACCCTACTGCGAGAACTCCTATCATTGTTAGGGAAACGAAGAAGGGTTGCTCGAGACATTTCCGAGTAGCTTCAAGTTTAAATAAAGAAAGGAGTCATTGTGGAAACAATTCGGTTGCCATTGGTACCTGATTTCTGGGAAAATTCAAAACTTATGGAATAGAGCTTAATGCATACAGAGTGTGTTAAAGGAATCTTTACAAATTGGCTTAAGAATGCACTTGACATTGCAACTATTAATTTGTTGATGCTTAATGTTCAATTGGCAGATGAACAAGTATGGGTATGTGGGCTTATGTATGGTTCTAAAAAATTTAAAACGGTTGTGACAGTTTTAAGGTTTAAGGTTTTCTAGTTGTGAAATGGGGCGAGGAAGAAAATTGCTAACTAGGATGAAAATAATTGAAGTGAACATGAGCATGAAAGGAATTAGATACAAATTCTTACCTTATGTTTCCCATGAAATTGTTCAATGAATATAACTGTTAAATTTTGTGTTTAAAATTATTAAAACTGTCTGTGGAAAAAGATTATTTAATAACAGGAGCTTAAGTTACATGTTATATATTGTTACGTTAAACTCAAATATGGCTCTCATTATTCTGTGACATGATGGGCGCTATTAAGTGAAAGTCTTGCATTCCAACAAAAAATATATCTCTTGATTTCGATGGCAAAAAAATGTTGGGTAAATCAAAAAAGAAAGTCCTACGAATCAGTTGATCGATCTGTCTTGATACCTACAGTCTTAACCACTGGTAGCCATATACCTACACAAAAACGCCTATTTCACAGGTTCACTAACACAGGTAAAAATTAATCTTTGGGTTTAAATTTCTCATTTATTAAAATAATTATAGTTCCCTGTGTGAATTTTATTGGTGTTGTTACTTGACTATCGATTTCTTATTGTCTTTGAAGTATATATGGAAATCGATAGCAGCGCCGTCTAATGACCCGACGGAGAAGTAGTTTTTTTCTATTTTCGTTTATTCCTTCGCTAAACCACAACGTCAGTTAAGAGAAGTTTTATTTTATTAATAGCATTTTCCACTTTGTCCACAGAATAAGGCTTAATTCTTTGTTATTCTGTCTTTATTAATTTGGCTGTGCCTGTGGGTAAATCTTCAACTCCTCTTTGTGGTAGCCAAATAGGTTATGTTATGGGGATCTAAAGGAGAGTTTCCGCCGATCGCATCTGTTCCTGTCATAATTTTGCTATAGTTTGCTGGTGTTAACTCAGGTTTCTAGCAGGTTCCATCTATAGTTTGCTTTTTGAATAAAACTGTTACCAATGTTTCGCATTCAGAAATCCCATTTATTGCTGCTTGGATATCAATGAAAAAGGTGATGTCAGCGTGTGTGATATCGCCATCACAGATATTTGTTTAGCAGCGTTTTCACTGCAAAAATCTCGGATTGGAAGTCAGTGCTGTGGTCGGGAAGCCTGAATAAACTTGTAAAGTTCCATTCTTTTTACTTTGGTAAATGTTTTCTAATTCGTAAATTTCTCCAGAACTTGCCACCAAGCAAATTGCCATAAGTAAGAATAATATCTTAAAATGGAGGTGTACATCGACATGATTATTTTAGAACATGGTCTGCAATTTCTGTAAAGAATCCTTTTACACGAGGAGAGTGGAATCTTGTATTTTTCTTGAATGTTGGACTTTGGACCCCGGTTGACATTCTTTAATAAAATTACTCCAAGGTACCCTGTCTGAAATTTTAAGTGGGGTTGCAAAAATTCTTGGTATTTCAAGAAAAGGTATCTTCTTTCTAGTGAAAAGTACAATATCTGTTTAAACAGGTGCAGTTGCTAACCATGGATAATGTCCTGTCAAATTGGTCGCTTACAGTGGTCAGGTATTTACCTAGCACTTAGTCATCCGAGTAGTAGTGTCCGTGGCTTAGTGGTAAGGTGCGTTGGCTGCTAAGCAGAACGTCATGGGTTCGAGTCCTACTCGTGTCCATAGTTTCCAAGAGTATCAATCTGTCATGAAAAAGTGCTTCAAAATGTTGCCATTTGGAATCGGTATTAACTTGTAGGTCCTTTCAATTCTTCACACACACCCAGAGAATTGTTGATGAGAGTAGGCCACTTAGGCCCTTGGCTCTTCAAGAGGTGTCGCGCCACTCTATTTATTTTTAGTCATCGGAGTTGGTATGCTATACTTAACCCTAAGACAACTGTTTTTGAGTTTGATGTGAATCTCGCGCAGAGGATAGGTGAGAAGATCCCAACTTGTAGAGTTCCTTTAGACGTCTTCATCTTTATAGGCCTTTAAACACATACGACATTAACCGAGAAAGGATTTGGCCGCACATTAATTTTCAGTTAAAAATCACTCTTATCAACAAACTATCAGGTCAGTTCCCTTACTTTTTGAAGTAACTACAAGCTACTCAAGTTAAACCCGATCGGCTTAGCGTATTATTAAATCTTATTTATGTAAGGATTTTGTTATGTTCAAATAAACATTGAATTTTTAATTCACCTTTACTATATTTTTCACAACCAAATCTTAAAAAATAATCCTTATGATTTTCCCATTATGACAAAACTTTCAGTTAAATGAAGTCCTAAGCTCCATAAAATAAAAGCTTAACTCCCAGATTTGAAGGCTGTACATTTTTGTTTCTTTTCGTTTTGTCCTTCTCTACCATACCCTCATCAAAATAAAATCTAAACAAATTGTCACTGAAATTTCACCTATAATAATAGGACAAAATAAAGCCGATATCCTTTTTCTTGACTTTCTGGAAACCTTCTTTTACTCTTTGAGAAAAAGATTGTCAAAAAATTGAGGATGAACATAAAAAAAAACTTCAAAAAATCCAAATGATATCCCTTCGAATTATTCAAAACGACATTCTAATTTTGGAACTCCTATGAATTCTTAATTCTTCCGACTATGATGCCTATGTATCGACATCTGTATCCGTAAACCCCCAGAAGAAAAGAGAAATCTCAATAAGAAAAAAAAATGTGCATACATTTACATTGGGGCCCAGAAACCTCCTCCCAGTGGCAAATTTCCCAATTTTCACCAAGGAATCACCATGCGATTCACCAAGGAATGGAAGCTTCACTCATGAATTTGAAGGTGAATCACTTGGTGAAATTTACACAGGGCTGTCATTGGAGTTCACCAAGTGAATTTCTTGGTGAATATGCATCAGTGAAATAATTGAATAAAAGTATTCTATGTTTTCATTTGTTCTCTAACTCCGATGAAATGTTAAATGATAGCTCATTGGTGAACTCATCCCTTTTTTGAAAGTTGAATTTTCCACTGAAAAATATTATGAAAATGCAGCTGTGAAATCAAAACACCACCAAATGTAAATATCAAAACAAATTTATTAATTTTTTTTATTGAAATATTTCTGCAAAGAACACAATATTGTTTTAAATAATAATGTGGATCTTCTACTTTTTTTCAATTGTTGCCGCTAAACGACTCCTTTTAAGTTCCTCCACATTCCAGATTCCAGAATACCTTTAAAAAATGTTTAGATATTTAGTATAATTTCATTTCTATACATATATGTCGAAAATAATTACCTATTTATTTTTGAGGATTACAATCATGTTTTCTCCTGTTTAATTATTATTAATTCACCTTTAAAAATAACTTACACATTTTTCACATCAACTGTCTTTAATTAAGATTTCGATTGCACTGATTGAACATAGAAAAAAACAAAACCATTGCGTCGTCACTGGTCGTCGCCGAGTCGTCCTCGATCAATAAATGTTGACAGTACATAATGTTTATACACACGGATTCTTGCAGGTCATTTCCATCCTTAACAGAATTTAAAAAACTATCAGCTGCGCTAGTAGCTAGACAATATTTTTGTTTCTTTTTGTTCTTTTATTCTTCATCGTATGAATACAACACAAAATGCTCAATGCCAATTGCGAACTCGTGAAGCTGTGCAGGACTTTTCCTTACTGAAATCACAACGTTTAGGCATGCGAAGAAACGAAAGCGTTATAGAACAGAGAAATTGTACAGAGGAAAAAAGTGATAACTTTAGTCCTATGAAATCATTTCTTTATTTTTCCTCTTGATAGTGTGGAATGAATTCCTTGCTCTTTTCACCAAAATTTGTCATCAAGGATGAAATTTGCCAATGGGCTTTTTCTCATACAGAAACAACCTACACACGAGACAGGAATCAGTATGTTGTCTGATATATATAGATAGGTCTAGCGTTATATTTGCTTTTCTGTTTTTTATATATGAAAAAAACCAAAAACATAAAAATACTCCTTTAATTTTTGACATAAAGGAGGAATGCCTCGTCCGTAGAGCTTCACACACATTTTTTTCCCTTATTTTTTTGATAGGAGACACAAGCTCCTTTCTGCGGGTTCCTATATTTTCATGTGTCTGTTGTGTGTGAGTGGGGTCGAGAGGAGTCAAAAGAAATACGTATGTGCTTATCCAGATTTGTGGTCAGGTGAGGAAAGTATTAGCAATTGGAATATTGGGAGAAAATCAATCAACTTGACTGTAGGATGAGGAATTCGAATCAAATGCTCTGTTGCGACGCATACAATTTCGAGATCATTTCTCTGCAAATAAACGAAACTCGTCCCATGTTGAAAGAAAATTTCGAAACAACTTGGACAGATTATTTTCTTCAAAACATGTGTAATCAATTGCAATGACAGTAATTAAGAATACAAAATCTTGCATGAACAGTTTTCGAAACAAGAGCAGAGTTCATACAACAAATCTGAAAGAGCACAAAACATGTGTTCAATTTTTGTGTGCATAACAAACAAAGTTGGATTAATGTTCAATGCAGCATCTAGTAAGCTTTGTGAAAAGTGCTCAAATGAAACTGCGCAATGTAAGTAACTGAAGTTTTAAAGAACTTCTTATGACATTTGATTTTTCACAAAAATTGTGAATGCTTTGTTGTCGAAAGCACACAGTCAAATTTTATCGGCTTCTGAAGCTTATTCAACAATGTATATTGGATAATTGGGGTTTCAAAGGATGGTGTGATGGTTTTGTTTGCATATGGAAGTAAGTACCTACCTAGACCTACATATGGACAAAACGACATTGGTATGATTTTGATTTATAGTTTGCTTCTACCTATGCATAATTACGTTGGAATTGTCACAATATTAGAGGATCTGCTTTAAATACGTAAAGGCAGAAGATTTTGAAAAGTTGAAGGAAGTTTTAAAAGATTTCAAGGCCGCAAATCAATTTCTTGCATGGAATCCTAGGTAGATTGGTTTTCAAATGGAAAATTGGGAAAATTCATATCGTTTTCAATTTTGATTGCATTCAAATAAATGAAATTGCATTTATTAAGGTTCCTTCTCTTGAGTGTATTTAAAGATTTCAAATTGCGGGCAAGTCGAAGTTCGCGGGTTCGCTTACTTACTTACTTAAAGTGGCGCTACAGTCCGTTATGGACTTGAGCCTCGAGCAACTGTGTCAGCTAGCAGGCTCAGTCCCTAGCTAATTGTCTCGAGTCTTGCACTCCAAATTGATTGAGATCCTCTTCCATTTGAGTGTGATCTTCTTCTACTTTGTCATCCTTCGGGAAAAGTGTCGAAGGCTTGTCCATGTCTGGCTGAGCATTTGTTTCCATTCGCGCTATATAACCAAGCCATTAAAGTCACATGGCCTTGACAACCCGTAAAGTTCGCTGTTGAATATCCTTCTCCATTCTCTATCAATGCACACGGGGCCAAAGATAACCTGTATAAATTTCCTCTCATTGCTTCTCCACCGTAAAACAAGGCTGTGATGATGAGGATAATGTATAGTTTTACCTTAGTTGATAGAGAAACGGAATGGCTCCTGCCTGATAGCTTGATTTCGTTCGTCGTCACCGTTTTATGGTCTAAAGAAGTGGAATTTCCAAAACATCGGTATCGACTGGGATTTCCCTTGTTCATCTCTTGCTTGATGAAAAAGGTATAGAATGATTTTGATTTCGGAAAATAAAAATATATCTAAACATTTGTTCATTTATTCAATTCAGATCACAGCTTCTTTTCGTGCCACGTAGTATAATTATTGTGGAATTTATAAGCTGAATGCTTTTTGACAACAAAACACTATGTGTTTGCTTATTTGAAATTGTTGGTTTGAAAGAGAAAAACGCAAAAAAAAAATTTGGTTTGCTTCTATCCTGGAAAAGACCCATGAACTCCGAATCGATACCCACCACCTTTTCATCGATTTTAAGAGAGTATGAGATCATCTATAGAGACGAACTGTATAAAGCTATGGCTAGTTTTGGTGTCCCTGCCAAGCTCGTTCGCTTGTGCAAAATGACGATGGAGAACTCACGCTGCTCCATCAAGGTTGGCAACGAGCTTACGGAATCTTTCGACATCAAAAAACGATTCAGACGAGGCGGTGCACAGTGCAGTGCATTTCTTTATTATCGTTCTTGAGTAGATGGTGCAGAACTAAACCGTCAACACCAGAGGCACCTTCTTCCAAAAATCTGTTCAACATCTCCCGTACCATAGAGAATATATAATACCTAGAGTCACGACTTCGGGTGTTCGCTCTCTTTTTGCCTACAAGCTGCAATTTGGTCGTTTTGTACTAACCCAGTGAGAATGTGTTAGTTTTCCAATGCTTTTTAAATGAGAAACTGCACCCATACATTCGCACTGAGTTAGATACAATGCTCAGGTTGGAGTCGAGGTGGGTTTCATGGGCTCAGATTTCGAAAATAAGATTCCGTTGAGCTCAGCATTTTCAAAAAAACTTAAACACACAAAAAATGCATGTAATATAAAAAATAAATACGTTATATTGTTTCTTTGCATTTATTACACATAATTGCACTATAATTTACCAATATTTGCATCAAAAATCTTAATAAATCTTTAAAAAAGAAGTCGTGCGTTTAGTCTCGTATTTGCTGTGGTGGAAGTATGTCACTTTAGGTTTGTGCATCAGGAAAAAAATGTTGTCACGGCTGAGTGCTCACTCTTTTGTCACCTCTTACACAGGTTCACGGACACGATAAAAAGAGAGGTGTGAGACTTCACCTCTTACACAGATTCACGGACACGAAAAAAAGAGAGGATTGTGATAGTTCACCTCAGAAAAATGTTGAGGGTGTTTTCGGCAAGGGAGGAAAAGGTCGCGACTCTAGGTATTATATATTCTCTATGTCCCGTACGCTGATGATATTGATATAATGGGAAGAGCACAGCGTGATTTCAATGGCGCCTTTGTGAGAATTGAAACAGAAGCGGCAAAAATGGGTTTAGCGGTAAATGAGGGAAAAGGATGTATATGCTGTCTTCGAAGAAGGATACCCAACACCGACGGCTTGGACAGAACGTTACAATAGACGCATACAACTTCGAGGTATTAGAGGAGTTTGTCTACCTAGGCTCCACTATAAACACGTTAAATAACACCAGCACCGAGATCAGACAAAGAATAACTCTTGCTAATCGCTGTTTCTTTCGGCTAAGAAAGCAATTGATCATCATCAGTCCTGCTGTATGGTGCAAAAGCATGGACCTTGAAAAAATCGGATGAAAGTGCCGTAGGCTGTTTCAAGAGGAAAGTTCTTCGGGTAATCTTTGGCCCCGTGTGCATTGAAGGGGAATTTCAAAGAAGATATAACAGCGAACTTTACGGGACCTAGCCAGAAGGGTCAAGGTCGAGAGATTCAGATGGCTCGGTTATTTAGAGCGGATGGACACCAAGCTCCGGCCGGATGCCTTCGACACTATTCCCGAGGGACGTAGGAATAGAGGAAGACCGCGAATCAGGTAGCGCACTCAAGTGGAAGAGGACCTGAATAAACTTGGAGTGCAAAACTGGAGATTGGCGGAGACTGTTGATTGAGGCCCAGTCCACAAAGAACTGTAGCGCAAACTTAAGTAAGTAAGTAAGTTTTACTTCGTTGGCTTATTGCTATTTCAACCTGTAACTGTTTTTATATCTGAGCTTATAGGTAGACATCGTGTAAATTTTTAAATTGTCGCTGCGGAACAATTCACAGAAGGTCGTCCAATTTTTCAACAGACTGAACAAGGGTTCTAAAGCTTTTTAAACTGGTCCTTCGGCTAAGTCATGTATTTTAATGTTGATGACACTAACAAACCAAAACCAATTTAGCATCCACCACTTCATTCGTAACACCAAAAATGAACCGAACAACTGCTCTCTGCACTTGAGCACGGCTTATATCAATCGACATTAAACCAATCCTCATCGTTTTCAGCTGCTCGCCTTTTGACACAAAAGATTAAAATCCAACAAAAACAAACTTCAACTGTATTTAAGTGTTTCCATTCTCCTTGTGAAGTGCTTAAAAAACAACAACTTATTTTCAAAAAGGAATTATCTCATATATTTCAATGGTCTTACCACTACAGTGAGATGAAGATGTCACGCTACGCGACGACACAAAAGGTCCCTCCATCTGACAGCCATGGAGTATATTTGTCTATTTCTTTAATTCATTTCAAACTGCCTTGCCGTTGCCATTGCCTTGTCTGTTTTATGTCCTTGCGTTGAGATTTATTTGTCCTTTCGGCTAACACTAACAATTCCACGAAAATATTAACTTACCAAAATCCTAAGGAAAACTCACCACTCCCGAGTGGACATGGTTTGTATACAGCATGACCAGAAAAAAATGAGAATACGGATTTTGGAAAAGGAATCCTGAGAATTGCAACGACCGACGACGACGACGACGAGGTTTTGTGTGTCTGTAGTTGAAATGTTTTCTTTTTATGTTAAGAAAATAAGAAAAGAACCAAGCATCTAACGTTAGCTTAGATTTTGTTTTTTTTCTAAATCCACTGAAAGCTAAGAAAACATTACTGTTCTCGATTTCGGCACATTTTGTTTGGTTACGGAAGTAATAAATATTTTTCACAGTATAATAAATCAGGAATATTTTTTGTTTCTAAATATTATTTTTTTCCACCAAAAAAACACCAATTAATTTTAATAAAAACTAATGGCATGGCTCTCGTTTTTTAAATTCGTTAAAAAGTCGTTTGGTTTTGTGCGATGTCATGATTTTTGGCACAGCACAGAGCTGTTGCTCCATTGTGATTCCCTATAACTATTGGTTAACATAGACTGGTTTGTTTACGAACCAACCTGTGCTGTCAATGAATTTTGTTATATTTTCCCTAGAGACCTGTGCCAGATCGTCCAGTTCCCAAACAAATCTATTTTCGAAGTAACGGATTTAATTTTTTTCAGAGGTTTGGGCATACATAGAGCAGGTATTGAATGGTTTCTATTTCCTCTTCATCCTGACAGCGCCTTCATACTAACTAAAAAGAACGTATCAGATTCATCACCTGGAATGTGAAGTATTAAGTTATGACTTTTGCTGACGTTGGGCAAGGACTTCATGGATATTACTCCTGGGTTTTTCAATTCAACCAAAGGATTTCAGAATAATCGCAGGAGGCCAAAGTGGGTGATCGCGCCAGCGCGGCGGCAAGGCAACGAACAGAACATCACCCCTCAAGCAAATTAGGTTCTCGTGAAAAGGTTGTCTTAAAAGCTCCATTGAAACTCTTATCGTATTAGCGGTGATTCCACTCTTTAGAAACTATACGTTCTCAGGATCAATTTCTTCAAGGTTTTGAAGAATATGCATTGCTTATTGTCGTGTTTTCACCTTCACCCGTAGTACAAAGTTTCTTGAGGAACCACAAATACAAATCTTTTTTGAGGAAATAGAGTAAAAGAATATCACTGAAAATTTAAATTCCATCATTCTTTTCTTCTGAATGTAAGTCTTGTTCATCTGGTTGAAATCCTCTTTTACCTTATACCTCTTTGAAATCATGTTTTATTAAAAGAACCTCTACTCCGACTCCACCAATGTGTGCAGAAATTATATTTTTGAAAATCCATTAAAACGTTTACGGTCCAGCCACCAGCCAGTAGAAGCTTTGCTTTTCTTTTGGCCTGGTTCTTTTGTCCTCTGCTTAAAAATATTTGTGCAATGTAAGGCTTAGTAGAAAAAGAAATGCAAAAATCTTAAATTTGTGTCACCGAACTCAATATCGCACATTTGAAAAATTTATAGCACAACCTTAAATTTTTTGCTTCTGTCATCAGTGGAAATTGTATTTCAATGATGAAAACAACCGACATGATGACACAGCAAGCACCCTCTACAGCGTGGTCCTATTGAATTCGCTTTAAGATAGATTTTCCCATATGATATTCACTCGGAGAAAAGAGTGAGACCATTACTCTTGCTAACAAACTTTGACGACCAATTTGATAGACACAAAAATGAGAACGTGTCAGTAGTACTGATTGACGTCGTCGGTCGCCTGGACACACTCGTTGTCGATTTTGAATCATTGATGAATCTGATGTGGTTATTTGATTTGTTATGCGGATGTTATTCAGGATGGTCCTATCTCCATAGTATCAATCAAATCGTTTAGAACGTGTATAGACGATAACGAGTTTGGGTGTCACACATCAATGCGGTGGGTTTTAGGATTTGATGAAAATGTTGTAAAAGTAAACATTTGAAATTGGCAATTAACAATCGGAAAGTTGTTTGGTAAATAGAGCAAAGTGGAATGCGAAATTTTAAAATAAATGATTTAGATAACACCAGATCTCTACATTCGGGCATACTCTTGGTAACAAAAACGTTTTGATTTTATGCTGTCGAGTATTTTCTTTCTGATTTTAATATATTCAATTGCCATTTTGTTGGGGTTTTTTGTCTCCTTTTTGTGTTATAAATTGTACTAAATTAAACAACAAAAAAACTGTATGTAGTCTTAGTTATAAATTATTTTATTTCAAATAAATTTCACAAAAATAAATATAATTTTTCTTCTGAGAGGCGACGCGTTTCGGACTCAGTCCATCATCGGGCGCAAACTGCATTGTGTTTGTCATTGTATTGAAATAATTTCTTCATTTGATTGTATACTTAACATAGGAAAGATCGGGCGGCTTTTTATTCCTCAGATTTATTTCAGACATTCTAGTTGCTCAAAGTAAAATAATGTATGATGTAAGATCCGCAGCCGCTTAGGGTATTGTCCACGATCGCGGCACAATACCGATTTTGTCCAATGATCTGTCAGATTATACCGGAACAATAACCAATGGCTTTAGCATTGTAATCTTAGGTATATTTTAAATACAGGTTATATATTTCATGTTTCTTTAATAAGAACTTGACGAGACCGACGAGCAAAACTTCGACTACTTAGGCCAAAAAAGTTCTCAAAACCATCTGTTGGGCATATAGGAAGTGGAATACTAAGCTTGAGATGTATTTTTCCTTCATCAGGTAAACGGTGCATTGGGTTATCGAAGCGCTCTAAGATTAACGGATCCTTGCTTTGATGATCCTATCTCCAAGATGCTTCATGAAATAAGGCTCCTAGTTGCTATTTTGCTTGACCCTTCTTACATCGAGTCTTAAATGTACAAAAGCGCAATAGCCGTTTCAATAACTTGATGAATTCCAGACACTAAGAGCTCCACTATTTTAATGATATTTTAAGTAAAATCCTCGAGTTTAAGATTTTATACGAGTTTAATACGAACCTGCTCTTTCCTCTATCGTTTTTTTGTTTTTATCCCCTATGTGTTTAATGATGCATTTTCAATTGCTTGCGATTTGAAACCGCTGAAGTGGCTCCGTCTGTACTACACCACATTCACATACACATATTACCAGCAACAAGCCAGGCGCTGACAGAACATAAAAGAACAATATCTATACACTACCCGTACAGTAGTGAACCCAAGCATAGAAAAACTATTAAAAAATGATTTTCAAGACAAACTTTTCTTGCTAGAAAGTTTTTTTTTTGGAACTACAAAAGTTCCTTTGCACATACACATACCTCGTACAGCAAGTTATGGTATGCTCTACAGCTGTAGGTTACCACGGTCGGCCCCCTCTATTGATAGCTAGATAAAATGGAACTGAGCAAGGCACATTCTACAAGCAAAAAGTTCTACTTAGATAAGGTTTTGTGGCGTAGAGTGAAAATTGTCCATTTGTCGATTTTTTTTTTGTAAGTTTGAAATCCCATCTGTTTCTTCCTCTCTCTTTACACTATTCATTATTTTCTTCGTCGATTTTGTGAGCCTATATAATTGCACGCAGAAATAAGTGCCTTTTATGCGCGAATAACCAAATTTTATGGTTAAAGAACATGTCAACGCAATAATCAGGCCACCATTCCAGAACCAAATTAAGCTTAAGAGAATCAAATTCCACAATTTCCACGAACAAATTGATAGATTGAAGAAACAAACTCCAATACAGATTTCTTAAGTACGTTCAATTTAGGTTAAAACTAAAGGGACCATGGGAATTTAGTAGTGTAATTTAGTGCTTTCAAAAGAAACACAACAAACTTCTAGTATTTGTGTTCACTCATATATTTCTGTTAACCAACTCCTCGAGGGTAATTTACGGACACATCTCCCCAGGGCAGAAACTTTTCTTTTTTTTTTTTGCTGAATTCTCATTCGAGTCGCATTTAACCTAAGTTGTGTACCAATAGTTGCTATCCCAGAACACAACTTTTTTCATTCTATATTGAGGACAAAATACATAAAGCACTAACCACAACATATGAATTGGTTTTTACCATTTCATACTCATAATAAAATTCGAGGAAAAAAGGCACACCGTAAGATGCCCAATAAAAACCAATACAACCATCATCGAAGGAAGGAAGAGAAAGAAAAAAAAAACAGAGTCCTTGAAACAGCCAGGGAACACATAATCCAAATGATGTGTAAATTTAATTTTATACTTTTCTTACCATTTCAAACGACAACATATGAAAAACAGGAAATAGAATAAGGAACCAAACGAACCCAAACTAACTGCAAAAATGTCATTAAGCTTAATGGCGGTTGGCCCGCTAGTTATGGCAGAAGTATACCAGGACATTCTCGATATCACGCAATTCATAAAGAGGAGTTTCCTTATAGTTTTACTTGCTTATGATGGAGTTTTTCATGCTCGATATATTTATGGGGGAAAACGGGGAAATGCAGGGAGCATGTTATGGGATTTTTTTCTGTGGAATGAATTAATGCATTCGTAGAATCGTTTCATGTTTCTGGTGTCCTCACTACTTTATGATATTTTCTAAAGACATCGCAGATTTATTTTTTTACCCTTTCGACTTTCAAAATTATCAAGTTCCAAGAAATACAGCAGATAGTAACTTCACTTTTTATATGGTTTGCAAGAGTATTAATTTCATCAAACGTTGCAATATTAGTGAGTCTAGTCGTTTGTCCTTCATGCTGCTTATTCCTTTCAAAATATAATGCTGATAATAAGTTTTGACAGGGTTGCATTTTCAAAAAAACAGCGCGAAATAAACCGAGAAATACTCGGTTCTTCAACATTCTGGAGCGTGGTTTGTTCGTTTAATAAGTGTAATGATAAGGCAACTTATTTATGAAAAAAAGTATTGTAATGGTCTGCATAAAAAAATATGTATACATTCATACGTATTTCGGTCGTACATTTGCACCTCTTGTGTGGCAAGTTATTCTATCCTTCATGTGACCTTACTTACTTACTTAAGGTAGCGCTACAGTCTGGTGTAGACTTAGACCTCAATCAACAGTCTCCGCCAGCCAGCTCGGTTCCTAGCTAGCCTCCAGTTTTGCACTCCAAGTTGATCGAAGTCCTCTTCCACCTACGTGCGCCACCTGAGTCGCGGTCTTCCTCTCCTTCTACGTCCCTCGGGAATAGTGACGAAGGCTTTCCGGGGTAGAGCATTAGTGTCCATCCGCTCTAAATGACCGAGCCATCTGATTCACCTTGATCTATTCACCGTGACCCTTCTGGCTAGGTCCATGTTATTGTATAACCCGTAAAGTCCGCTGTTGTGTCTTTTTCGCCATTTGAGCTTACCCCAATATAATTTGTTCGAGTTCCAAGTGACAACCATGGTCAGTATTTCATGAGTATCTAAACGTATAACCAACATAAATTGAACAATCTAATGCACATTTAATTAATGTTTACCTTCATTTTTCGGACGAAAATGTTCATTTTACAGTAGGCATTCGATATTAAAAAAAAATGTATCGCAAACCTGAATCATGCACCGGAAACTGAAAAAATAAAATTATTAATAAGTGGAAACTAGAAAGCGGAAATGTCAAAGTGGAAAAAGATAAATTAAAACAGAAAAAAATTGTTTTGGTTGTTTTTTTTTTTATTTTTTTTTTAGAGCAATAAATCAGAGCTAAATTTTGTTTTTATTCAAACGGTACCAGATTTCTATTAACTTATATGTTAATACAGTGAGAACAGTTTTGGTAAGGTGCTTTTATTACTTTTCATCTTTTTTTTTTAACAAAATTGGGTTTAACCTCACGAAATACATAGGCTTAGACTTTTCGTGTTTTCACGTATTTCTCGGGTGGATTTTTGTCATTGAATTATGTTATGTAGCAGAGTAAGTAGAAATAAAAAAATAACTGATGTGTGAGGTTAAATAATATATGAGGAAATGAAACAGAAATTGGCTGCTGTCTCATGGAACTACTTAATAAGCTTCAAAAAGTATCATTTGTCACTGAAAATGTAGTTATAGGTTCATAAAGAGGAGAAAACGTTATAATAGGTACTGATAGCTTAATTGCGATACAACATGCAATAACATTGAAAGGCACAGCTCACAAAACAGAAATATCATTTTTTTTGTATTACGCTTTAGTACTTGCCAACAAAATACTCACGTGTTGGTTTTATTTTTCTCGAACCATCTGACATCTAGAAAATAGATGCTAATTTTGGTTAGAAGATTCAGATGTAGAACTTTTTTTTTATAACTTCAATAAGTTTGCATTTTAGACAGAAAGTGAAAACCGTAAAGAACTTTTTTTTATATACCGCTGGTAATATTAGACCGATAAAAGTTGTCAAATTGCGCAGTTTTCCGATTGGTAATAAACTTCTTTCTTTTTAATAACTGCAATGTCCCTTGTCAGAAATGATCAGAACGAGCCTTATTTTGGAGTTACCTACTAAATAATTGAAATTTCACGTTTCTTTTCTCCAAGTCTGTATTTTTTGGTTATCAATACATTAATCGTATACTCTTCCAAACCATTGAGTTAAGCGTCTTGAATGGTATACAAAGAAGAGCGTTAAAAACGGCTGGAGAGAGACAAAGCGTCCCCATTTACTACCTCGGAACACCGTCATACATAACGTTTCTTGTCTGTCTTTATTTTAAGGTTGCAGTTCTTTCCCTTCAACAGTTCAACCATAGTTCTAGAGTTTCCCGGTATGGTGACCAGTTAACCTTCGAGCTGAACTTCGGACGTATACTGTCAAGTGTACAGAGATTTGTTTTTTAGCCGTTCTCGCATAACATAAACTTAATCTTTAGAAACTTGATTTCTAATTTTTATACTTGTAGTAGGTATTTTATCAAGCTCAAGTTCTTTGGTAACGATAAACATAATATACCCTATAATTCTTGTAAGATCGAATCATATTTTGCTTAAATTCAATACTCTAAAAATTTCCAATTCATTTTCAATCATTGACATCAGCCTTTTCTCTGTGACCACGAAAGCCTTAGGTGGAAAAAAATATCGAGGATCGTGATAGAAATTGAGATTATCGATCTTTCCTCCTCATGTGATGTCCATGAATATAAAGAGTCTGTTATATGTTTCCAGTCATCATAATCTTCCATTCGAACATAACCAATATGTTGAAATACACGCTGGGCTTGGTAATCTCTTGCAGCCCTATTTTTGTTTGTACCTTAACTTTTTGACATCTTACGAACTGTTTTAGGTTAATTAAACTCTTCGTCCTCTTGCCGAGTTCTATATTTTTTTCTTCTTTTCCAAGCAACAATAATTATTTACATTCTTTCTTCAGTAAAATTAGAAAACAGTTATGTGCGTCTTCATTTTCAATGTAATATCACAGACAAGTAATTAACAAACAAAAGAAAAAGAAAGATTTTCATGCAAGCTTTGAAAAAAAGCTTTTTTTTAGCGAATTTAGATTTCATAGGATACTTTTTTCCATATGGATGAGACATCTGTATAATTACTTGTCTGTGGTAATATTTCATAGAATGTCAAAAGAAATCATGAAATACCTACTCGTATATCAGTTGAATTCAATTTCACCTCCTACATTTTCTCAACGTTATCTACATTAACTTGAAATACTCAATTGAAAGAAATTTGAATCCCTAAGCATAAAAAGTCCCAACCCAATTCGCCCAACAAAAGGCCGTGCGGCCAACATAGTAAAGGTACTTTATGCTTCTTTTACAATTTTAATTTTGCCATTTCCAGCAATTCAGAAAATATTTGTAAAACTCCTTACAACACCAAGGTGTCGAAGAAATCTGCTGACAATAGAAATAAAGGAAGTGAATGAAAGAAGAAAATTCGGTTGCACAAGGAAATTTGTTTTTCTCGCTTTTAACATAAAAGCAACACGTATTTCCCGAAGGATTCCAGAATGTAATGGCAGCTTATCCATTTACCTACTTTAATACAATCACCTACGATGAGTTGGTGGAGCACCTACGTTTACAAACACATGCCTGTGTTATTCGAGCCTATTATAGTGGTTTTTTTTTAAGTTTCGATGTTTAATGGAATTTAGTTCTTTAGGATTTTTCAAGTGACAAGTGTTTCCACTACCTTTGACTTTTTCACGTAAAGTCCATGACTGTATACCTATTTATTAAACCACCCTCGTTATTCTGTAAGACCTTAGGAAGCCCTTTATGCACAACGAAAATACAATTTTCGCTCTTTTTGTTTAAAGGAACACGTTGGCTTA
>CAKKXW010000015.1:26615-46182 GCA_920937365.1 Sphaerophoria rueppellii | reverse complement strand
TCGTTTATATTATATTTATAGCTGAACTCCTACTTAAGCTTTTGAACCAAGACAATGTTTACACGTGAACTCTTGGGCACGATTTTCTGTGCATGAAAATTTCGCTTTATGAATAATGTGTACATTCCGGTTTCCGTCAAAATTAGACCAGTGTCATTCGCGATATGTAAATGTAGGTGGAGTATTGGTTTTCAAATGGGAAACTGGCAAATTTCAAAATGGGTTTTCGAATGGAAGGTAGAAAGTTCTTGATGAAAAACTTGGAACACTCGTGTTTGCAAAGAAATTAAGGTATATTGGTATTTTTGTATGCCCCTTAGTGGCTCTTAATCCGCTCAATCCTCAATATGTTTTTATAAAATTTTCACTTAGTAAAAACACATTTTTGGGACAGTTTTACGGGAAAATCTGCATATAAGGGGACAATCAAAAGTTTTATGGAACTCTGACTTTCTTGAAATAGTCAAATCACACCGGAAATTTTGTTGCATTTTTCAATGATATTTGCATTTTACTGCGTGCTTTAATGAAAGAAGAAAGTTAGTTGTAAGCCTTGGAAAAATTCACATACATGAATTTCTCTATTTCAATTGGATTCAAGCAAATCACATTGCCTTTTAACAATATCTGTGTTAATTATAATTATTATAAGGTTGCTCTGAAAGGTTGCGAGACAAGGTTCGCAGGGTCGTCTAGTACTTTATATATCACGAGAGAAAATATTTCTATATTGACAGCAACATTCTGATTCGTCTAATTTTTTAACTGATTCAACCAGCTCATTAACCACCCCATACCATAATGGATGCATTGGAAGCTCTTTCAACTCCCTGGGTTGCGCATCAACCATAATTTGGCAAATTTGTATACTAACTTAGCTATTGAGCCAAAAACATCTTTGAACCAAATTTTAGGATTAAACAAATTGAATTCGTTTAGCTTCAAATATTGCACAAATTGAATTATTTGCACGCTTAAGGCCGAGTTTTTTATGTTAAAAACGAAATACAAGAAGCCAAACTGCTTAGGAAGACAAAAAATCATTCCTTCTCAGCTACAGCTGCTATAATCTCACCACTAAGTACTGAAGTACTGAATGTGTTCTAACCAGCCATGTATCAACAACTGTGTATCAAATTTGCTAATTGTATTGTCAATAGTTGTTTCAGTAGATCAATTAGGCTCCGTATGTTCCTCAATTCCTCAAAAAATAGACAAAACGCTGATTGTTGTAATACTGAACAATTTGGAGACACTTTTGAAGTGATTGTTTCGACGGCCAGTGGAGTAGCTATGGACTGTAACTATCATTGAAATAAAACACTAGATTTTAAAGTGGAAAAAGCCATAGGCCAAAAAACCACTATCTTTCACATATTTATTAACAACACTTCACACCTATCACGACCTGTACCTTCGCTGCACTTGGGTTGAATCATAATAATTGAGTGAGAATTTCCCTTTTATAGTAAGAGAAAAGCTCAAACACAAAGAGTAGTTCCCTTTTATAAGAAGGGAAATACTCAAACATCTAGCTGAAAGCTCAATTCAGCGTTCAGTTCGATACAGTGATGACTTGCCAAACGATACTGAACAAAAATGACAACATTTGGTAGGAGCGCAGCGTTATCTTTAAAAAAAAACCTATAGAAAATCAAGCCTCACCATAAATCACCCACTATAATAGAGGGTCATTCATTTTTCGGTTTCGAAAGTAAAGCTTAATAAAACACACATAACCATTCAGTTTCAAAGAAAATTTTATTTCATCTTAGAAATTGGACTCTGTCATAAAGTTTGAAGAACAATACCTATCATTCAAATGGCCGGCCTCGGGAATTTTCGCAGCATGCGATTCTCTTAGGGTAATGTTATTCCTTAATGTGTCTATACTGTTCGCGTAAGCACGGTGTTTAATTGCATGATCTTGGACCAATGACTCCTTTTGATGATAGAGCACACCAAATGCAGTGACCCCTCTTCGACAACTTGTGTTTTTTTGAGCCCCACATACGGCAATCTTGTTTGTCTGCATATTACCAAATGAGAAATATGCCTCATTGTTACGGAAAATGTTCTTCGAAAAATCGGTTTTTATTGTCTGCCGAATAGCCGTTGTTCCACTGTTATTAACTATTTGTTAAGCGATCCACTATAGTAAATATCAAAAATTCAAAACATATTATGACACTTCAGATGACTTATCATATTCAATTTGAAACCACGAAATTAATGGTCCTTTATGACACAACTATTATAGAGAAATCGAAAAAGTGAGTCTGGCATTCCATCCGTATGTCTGTCTGTCTGTAAACGTACTTGCATGCTTAACCACCGTTCCGATTGACTTCAATCTTGAAAATTAGAGGTCTGAGTGAGTTCGGGTGGGTCGTTTTTCTTTTTTATTTAATTTCTAAGATCAAAACTAAGGATAGCTCCCATAAAAATGTTTCAGCCAAAAAACCTAAAGTTTCAATTTTTCATCAAATTGTTTAAAGAATTTTATTGTTCTTATTTCTTAATGTTTTTTGTGAGTCTAGTTTTGGAATACAGGCGCATTTTATATCCAGGACTTTTAGTATTGAGCTATGTTGCGTTTACAAAAGCGAAGAAATTTGAATTCAAGACTCAAGTTGGACAGCTGCACCTCTTATCATTCAATGTCAAATACTGTTTAAATCCCGCTAAACATAGTATCTCAGATATTCTCTTCTCAAATGAAGTCATTACAACATTTTTTATCAGATTTGTATCCAATAAATACAAAAGTCCAAAATCACTGCTGAACACTATAATCCTTATCCATCGACTGCTGTGTCGAATCCTTAAAGGTCCTTCTCACTCTCAATAACACAAATAATATAATAAAACCTCGACATCATCAGCGAGAAAAAAAAAACAATGATAAAACTTTTGCGTTCTAAATTGACTTAAACACACTGACAGACTGCTTCTGCACACGTTCCTTCCCTACCCCAGGAAAAAGCAAAATATAATAAAACACACACCGCAGCACAGAAGAACAGAGCTCAAGCTATGAAAGTAATGATCAAAGTTTATTTTTTCCTTTTAATTACATTAAGTACAAGTCCCGGAACCCCTGAATCTGAGTTAGTTTTTTGTAAAATGTTCCTTGTCCAATTTCAATCAAATTGAAAGTTTCTGCCAAGGTAGCTTATTAGAAATTGCAAGTTCAATTTGGGATTATGTGGGATGGGTTTGCAATTGAAGGGTGAAGTAAAATATAAACAAAATACAATACAGTAACTTTTACATCTGAGACAGACTGTTTGAAAGTTGGATAACGAGGAAGGGAATGATGTTTTGGAAGTTAAGTGTTTCAAAAGATGTTCCTTGTTCAATGATATTTTGACTTTTTATGTGTTTGAGGACCTTGTTGAATGAGGAAAATCTTAATAAAATTTGTGAATTTAACGCTAACGCGGGTTAAGAAAGGGATGCACTGTCGTGAAAATACTTCAGCCAGTCTAAATTAAAATGAGTATTTTTAGATCAAATTTTGAGGGCAATGTCAGTAAAGGACATTTCAAAATCATGATTTAATTTAAAAAAAATGTGTATTTAACTGCAACCTGCAAGAAGGAGTAAATTTTATATCTTTCGATTACAATTTCCCTATGAACAATTTTTTTTGTCAAAAAATATACTTTGGGAGTGGTCCCAATCCCAATGCTTCCTTGAATAATAATTTCTTTAAGAAACATTTTTCCCATCAACCAGAGGAATAAAATGGCAGACTGAATTATTAAAAAAGTGCATCAAGCCAGTATACCACGTTATCGTGCATCATCATCATCATCATCATCATCATCATAGCCATCATCATGACAGTCAACAGGAGAATATCCTTGCAGAAAAATTGACGCTCGGAGAAAAGACATCAAGGAAATTTTTATAAAGAACTTGCAATATTAAAATGGCTGTCAAATTAAATATGAATCAAGGAAAAAACCCGAATACAGACACGTTCACTCGGAAAACGATGCAATCTCTTTATAATACTAAGGATATTGTGCTCGTAAGGATAAATTTTGAACGATTTTTTGTACAGTGAATTAATATTAATGGGTCTTTCTTTTTTATGACAGTCAAACGGAACTTTTTAATTTGGAGAAAATATTTATGAAGTATTATTAACCATGACCGGGTACCTTTTAGCTTTTAATATCCATTGTTGTGCATGAAGAAATATTTTATTCAACTGTTGTGGCTAACGTTAATTAACATTTTTTGAAATAATGATGCAACTATGTGAAACTTATAAGCTTTCTTACTTGGTGGCACTATAACGAATCCACCCACCATCGTACCCAGCTAGCTCGATTCCTCGTGTAAGACATCTACCCAAATCTGCACGCTGAGTTCGTCCGTTCAGCTCATGATATTCTTCCGTAATGGCAGTTCTGAGTATTTTGTGATTTTAGTTATTCACCTACTTAATAACTCCAAATGGCGGTATATAATTCGTCGTGAACTAGGGCTTCAATCAACTATCTTCACCAGTTAGCTAGGTCCCTAGCGAGCTGTCTCCAATTTTGTCCTCCTCTACTTGAGTGCGCCAGCTGAGCCGCGGTCCTCCTGTACTTCTCCGTCCCACGGAATGGTGTTGAAGTCTTTTCCGGCCGAAGACATTTGAGCCATTGATGGACCTTGACTATTCTGGCTAAGCCCCGGATAGATAACCCGGAGAACTTTCCTCTCGAAACAGCCTAAGAGACGTTCCTACTGCACCATACAGCAGGACTGGGGATGATGAAAGCATTGAATAGCTTTACCTTAGTCTATTGCGAGAGAGCTTTGCAACTCAATTGATTCTATCTATTGTGACGTTCTGTCCAAGACGTCAGTGTAGAGTGTCCTTCCTCGAAAACAGCATATACTTCTTTTTGCTCTTAATTACCGCTAAACCCATTTTCTCTGCTTTTGCTGCAATTCACACTAAGGCGTCATTGACATCATGCTGTGTTCTTCCCATGATGTTAATAACATCGGCGTACGCGAGAACATAAACAGGCTTTTTGGAAGATAGTGCCTCTGGTCTCAAGACAATTCATCCGCTTCCGTCTGTGAAATGCCACAGTGGAATACGCTCCCTCTTTGTCTTTCTCGTATGTTACCACAAACAATATTCCGTTGGTTGTGAAGACTGTAACATTCGAAAAAATTTCTTTCTTGCTCTGAAAAATAATTCCGATTTCATAGATTGAATACCAACACATAAATATTCAAACATCCCCGCGTGAAGAATTGGCCCCAAACATGGATTTCCACACACATTCTCGTTGTTTGCTATAATAAAACTACACAATTCCGCCAGCTTCTCATCCTCTGCATATTTAGTTCATAACCAGTGAGTCTTGGCTGTCGTCCTAGTCATCTTCATGGAATCCCAAGCGACTCATGTGGAATTTCCCACGTAGCATCATCCTCAATGTAAATCTAGAAAATGCAACGCTCTGACGGATACACCACACGTAGGATCACAGCTATCCTAAATAAATGTTTGTTTCATATGCAAAACGAAGGTTAATCATTTGAGCGGGTGGCCTGGTTTCCACAATTAAGTGAGCATGTCTTATTTAAACAATTTTCCATTCAATAATTTTCCCTATTAAATTTTTAATTATGTGTATCCTCTCTTCACATTTTTTCGTTTTTGAAGGCTAATACTAGCTATATTAACTTAAAAAAACAAAAACAAAACGAAAGCCTGATTTTGGCTTTATCTTTCGCCAAGTCGCCACCTTATTCACCTTATTTTATTTATAATCCAAGGTTTTCAGTATTTACTTTCGTTGAGGGACTTATCAGACTCGGCTTCTCACTCACTCGAGGAAAAACTTAGAAAATTGAATTAAGTTTTAGAGAGATTTGAGGGAAAAAACACAACATACAGCGAAAAATATTTTCATTTTTAAATTAGTTGAGGGTGAATTTTCCAAGGGATTAGGTTGTGAGAGAACTAATGTGCTGAAAATGTATCAGGGAAAATTCATTGAAGGGATCCTCTATGCCGCCCGGGGAATCACGAATGTTTTAGCAAACATTTAGGTTGGAGAAACCGGCACTTTAAATGGATTCTAGGGATGGTATTATTCCCAAAACGAACGAAAAAAATCGAAAAAAAGTGATTCCATTGCTTTTCCAAAACAATATAAAAAAAAGGAAAACACAGAAAATTCTTGAATTCAATTAAAATATCCTAACAAAAAAAGGTTTCTGGTTTCGGGAGGTAAGTTCTAGTTTTCGAAAACATTTTTAATATTCGTTTCGTTCTTGAGTAGGTATTAGAATTTTTTAAGGAGCTGATAATTTTTCCCTTTAATTTTTATTTAAATTTTATAGACACAATCCCTAAAACCAGTTGCTCCTTTATCTTCGTTAGATGGAGTTTTAAGTGCTTATGACATTGTTACTCTTTTGTTTCAGGACTCCCATCTTTGAAGAGGGATCCCAGTTGTAGGGATTGCTGGTGTTGTCATTGCTCAGGGAGTTGGTTTCAGTTTACGAACGGTTGTATAGTGTGATATTTTTGCATTGCCTCCTCTGAACTAGGTTGTGAACCCAGTTGAGGCTGTTATTTCAATTTAAGTGTGTTTCGATCTAGTTCGAGCACTGGCAAACATTTTACCAACACGTGGTCCAAATGATAACGCTTGACTCCTAAAGGCATTAGTCAAATTCTTTGTGGATACACTTATATTGCTGGCTGGGACCAGATCTTATTCTTCTTTGTTGTTGAATTCGTTTGAGCCATCTTTTTCGTTACAGGTGTGTTAACACTGTTGCCGCTAGCGTTAGTCGAAATGTATTCTCTAAGACTATTTAAAATTTAGCCTTGACAAATAACTAAACTTTGTTTTGAGGTCGTAAAAATTTAATGTTGTGCTTTAAAAATGTTCAGCTTTAAAAACACGTTTTTTGAATCTTTTTGGATTGTCTTACAAACGTTAACACATACCTAGTTAAACCTTATATTTCTCAAATATCAAACTTAGTAAATTTTAATTTAAAACGCTGCAAAGCACATATTCACCAACTATTAAAAATTTACAGCCAACACTTTGAGCTTCAGATTTCGTTTCACATTTTGTTTGAACTAAAAAGTCCCAGCATCCGCTTAAGGTAATAGACAAGAGGATTTGCCTTAACCAAAAACGTCTATTCTAAAAGCCAAACGAATTTTGAATAAACGTGATGCAGAAAACTGTTTCTATTTACAAAGTATTACAGTTTAATAAAAAGAGATAAATCTCGTAGAAATCATGGAGGTTCTCCCCATCCACTTGCCACCCACTTGTATTCGCTTCTGCTGCTACAGAAGAAGAACAAATCAGAAAAGTGAAACAGACTTTTTTTTTGTTAGATGGTTTTGCGAGCGATAATCAAGGATGCTCCCGGTCGTTGAAGGGAAAGACGATATTACAAAATCAAAAGCCGTTTGGTAAACTGTTTTTCAATTACTCATTCCTTTTTTTTACATTCTATCTTAAATTTAATGGTGGAGGCGATAGTTTTGTCGATGCAACCCTAACACTGTTGTTTTTTTTTTTTTATAAACAAGAGCAGTTAACATCGGTTAGCTGCGAAGAGGAAAAAAAAGTGACAGCGAGTCGTTGCTTATAAATGTAGAGTTATTGTAAATCTTTGTTACTTAGAAGTTGGGAGAAAAGATAATAATTACTTCCAATTATGCAAATTGTTTCCGACAATAAATCTTCTTTGTTTTTACATGATTTTTTCTCTGAGTGTAGCTTCTAATTATGCAGTTCCCAAAATCCCTTATGGAAAAACTGTCAAAAAGGACTTTAACACTCTCTTAACGATGAAACAGATGAAATGAACGCTCAAACTATTTTGAAAATTTCTTTACCCAGGAAAAAACTCATTTCGTACAGAATTGCGAACACCTTTTCCTTCTCACCTCTTTTGGGTTTCGCAGTAATGGCTCGTTTTTCCTTGACCGAAGCCAAATCCAAACCCACATGCTTCAGTTTTATTTACGTTTTTCACTTGAAAACAGAACTGGTAATGTAAGTATGCGTAGACCAAAGTTTAAAACTGTGAAGCAAAGCAAAGGTATAAAGCATTTAAGTCTCACATGAGTCTGGTAATTATTTACTTAACTTTTGTGTAACCCATTTCATTTTATAGATTCCGGAGCTTAGTGGTTAGGTGCATCGGCTGCTAAGCAGAACGTCGTGGGTTCGAGTCCTACTCGTGCCCATAGTTTTTATTTCATCTTTCATGGGCACTGCCTCTTCCGAAGAACTGACAAAACTTCTAAGAGTATATTATCATATGTCATGAAAAAGTGCTTCTCAACTTGGCCTTCGGAATCGGCGTTAAATTGTAAGTCCCCTCAATTCTTCACACAGAGAATTGTTGATGAGAGTAAGCCACTTAGGTCTTGGCTCTTCAAGAGCTGTCGCTCCACTTTTTTTATTTATTTATTTCAACATTTTTTATGGAATGAAACAGCCTTTTGCTTAAAGCAAGTCCCATTAATATCAATCAACTAGACAATCCGAAAAACATTGTTTCGTTTCAATTATAAACTGATAAACACTACTTCTAACCTTTTCCAATCGAGATGCAACCTTAAAATTAATTATTCTGTCTTTTGTTTATTACAGAGATAGCGGTTTTATTTCCAGAGTTCCAGCAGATCTCTCAAAGAATCACAATTTCACAGCAGTGCCACCTGACGGAATCTGCGACTTCTATACAATCGAAAAAACGAGTGAGTAAATTTCAACATACATCATTTCAAAAATAATGTTGTTTTTTAATGCTTAAAAAATGAATACAACCGTCCATTTTATTATTTCACAAAAAAATATTCTGTTTTTAGGTTTACAATTTTTGTTGTTTTGTTCAAGTCAAATCTACATCAGGAAATTATTTTTTATTGACAAAACCAACAAAAATGTTCTTAAAACACCCCAAGGATTTAATTTCTTTCTTGGCTTCGTGTTTGGTATTTCTTCCATACCTCATCCTTTATGCGCGTTGGCTTGCTATAAAGATAAACTTGAATAACGGCAAAATAATTTATCCCTCAATCATTTGGTTATGAGAAAATGTAACGACCGTCTAAAACAACTGATTTGCATTCGATATTATTTTATTACTGCAACGACCTTCTTCCTGGTCTTCCTATGTCTGTATTCTCGTAACGTAAAATTTATTATTAAATTTGATAATTTTTACCCAAAGGTATAAGTGAATAACAGTAATTGAATGATTGACTGGAGCTTCGTTGGGCTTCACATAAAATATGACACAAAGGAAATCTGGTCCTGTGTCCTGGTTAATATGTTTTGACAACAGAACCTTAACGATAAGTTATGAATTTAATATCCCTGTTTGTATTAAGTGAAAAATAATTGTATTTGGTTAAATAAAATCAAAAGGCTTATAAGGTTCACACAATGATTTCTTTATTGTATAAAGGGGTGTATTAACAAATATTTCAAGGACGTGTTGTGGAAGAAGAATTGTCATTAAATGGGGAAGTGCGGATGAATCAATTCTCATATTATTTTATGACTAGCTTAGGTCACATTTCGTTTTATTCGGCTTCCAGTCTCTTAAGACAGCTTTTCAAAATACTTGTCTGTGCTAAGAGCATGCGGTATGTTTCAGCCTTTATGCACAGAAAAAAAAACTTGAAAATATGTAAAAACAGTTCACTTATTTTATTATTTTACAAAATGTTTAAAGTTAATCGCGAAGATCGGAGGCCCTGAATTCGATTTCTGGACTAATGACCCATCATAGTGGGTTAATAGTCCCAAAATGAAATTCACGCAAGTGTTCACACCCGAGGGCGAAATGATCACTTCCAAAAGATAATAACACTCGCGGGTCTCAGTGCCAATTCCAAATGGCATTAGCACCCGCGGGCGTTAATTCTTTTTTATGGTGGGCCTTATTTCCAATTCAATAAGGAATTAACAGCCGCGGGGGCAAATTCCGTTTGTTTTTGGAATTAATACCCGCGGGCGTTCATGCCATGGGCGTTAATTCACTGCACCAATTTATCTTAGTGCAAATTCGTTCTTATTGCAAACAAAAATAGAAAATACCAGCTGTCCCTGTGGACTTCGTACTGCCTCAATCGATAAATAAAAGTTCTAGGCTTGGAATCTTGCCGCTACTCCACCCACTACCTTCTTCCCGTTAATCCACTACCCTCTACCCGCTACCCGCTTTGCGCTACTCCAGTAACCGATTCCCGTTATGTCTACCTATACCAGCTACACCGTTACATCGCTTCCCACTACCCATTACCCACAACCCATCACCCCGCTTCCCACTACCCTTTACCCACAACCCGTCATCCCGCTTAACCTTACCCGCTAACCACTATCCCACCACCCCACTAACATTACCGACCTCTACCCCGCATTAGCATGGCATTGTTTTTATTATTTAACCTACCCTTCACAATAAAATGTCATTATCACTGCGACCATTAAGAAGTGGCTCTTAAAAAGTAGGGGTAAGTGGTAGGAAGTTGAAAATTAAGGACTGAATGTATTTCTTAATGCCGCACCATTCAAAAATCATAATAAAAAAAACTGCCAAAAAAATGCTAAAACAAAATATGTGGATGAGCCTTCCTTCCTTCCTTCTCATGCCTACTGAATACACATATAAAATATCATCAAAATCGGTCAAGCCGTTTCGAAGGAGTATGACCACTAAAACTGTAACAGAAGAATTTTATAAATTAGATTATACAGCAAAAAAAATAAGAAATTAGTACAAGAACGTGACGTTTATTTTTCAAAAATCTGATTATATTTAAAACATTTAAGATTGGCGTAACTGTATGGTTAATTTTTTCACATTTTGTATTGTTTAACTATGTGCATATTAGCTTAACATTCTTAGTTAGTAAGGACCTTCTGTTAAAGGGTTGAAAATCGTTGTCGTAACCGTCACACTTAGAACTTAGATCAATGCAAATCCTCTAGATCGGAGTGATCTCTTGTGAAATTGCAAAATTCTTTTTGTACTTTGCTATTTGAAACACAGGGCGAGATCTTTCTATTGCTGCCGTAGGTGTGTATAAGGTTCCTATTGGCCTGAAACCCAGCAGAGTCTACTGTTATGGCAAGAACCTTTAATAGTTTCGCGAATCGCGATAGCAATAAACAAGATTTGTTGCAGTATTATCGCATTTATTGCCGCTTGGCTATCAATGTTAAAGGTAATATCAGCTCGTGGTCAAGCACTCACATGTATTTGCACCATCTTATTCTACTTCTTGTACCTATGCTCTGATCTGATTCGTTATGGTTATTGCGGCTACACTTACTGTGGTAAACATTGTTTTTGTAAAAAATGTATTTTTCAAGTTTCCTGACGAAAATTTATAGTTAAAAATATTACTTAAATGGAGAACACATACATCAGTCCTTAACTGATACTGAATTACTGTTTTAAACGATATGTCAAAAAAGGATTTTAAATCTCATTGATGTTTGTAATGTTAAAACACTTTTAAAACCACTCTTGTTAATTTGAAAGATTTGTTTGTATAAAAATATATTTTACATATTAAAATATATTTTTCTTGTTCAAAAAAACTAACCAATTACAAAAATTTCTTAGAGAAGTTTTGATAAGGTTCTTCTTCAGACTTCTGCATTCGTAAGATCTCGAACAAAACTTTTTACATTTCAATTTCAAGCTTTTCCACAATTTACAGTTACGACACTAACCATAATTTTTTCTTTGGAGGTATTAAAAAAGAAAAAAATCATCTTTGGTTTTAAAAAGGCTTCAAAAGCTATAAAAAACAATAATCAGGATGTTATTGTTTTCATAATATTTGAAGAAGTCATTTCCGATAAAATCAACCAAGATAAAAACAAGTATTGAATGAAAGTTCCATTTATTACAAGAGTTTGTATTGGATTAGCTTTTTAATCAGTCTTTGAAAAGTAACAGCATAAAACAGCATGCATATATCTCCTTCGATTCCGATTATAACCCAGCAAACATTTCCCTTCGAAAATGAATCGTTAATAATTCTTAAAAGTGAGGAAAACATCCGTATATGAATTCATTTATGATTCGATTTGGATCAGAAACATTGGGTAACGTGACACGGATATGATTCTTTTGTACGACTTTTTTATGATTGGAAATTCCTTCATTAAAACGAATGAAAATAAGGCCCTTATATATTCAGTTAAGTGGACAATAAATTAACCTTTTCTGAATTATATAAACGATTCAAATATGATTCATTCTAATAAAGGAATATTTTGAATAATTGAAATCGTTGAAGTTTTTCGTTTGATTCTTACACTGTTTAGGTTTACACTTTACTGTTTTTTTTTTTTTATTAAATGAAACACTGCACAATTTTATAATCACTGACGTCCGCACTTAACAAAATCTTTACTGAAGTGGAGAATTTAAAAATTCGTTAAACATTGTTTCGATCTCTCGTTGCGACCACGGCTCCTTCGTAAAAAGAAATAAAGAAAAAGAGATCAATCGCAAGTTCGTTTTCCTCTATTTTTAAGTACAAATCCTTGATTATCTTCCAATATCCTTTTTGTGCCTGTGCACATTCATATTTATCTCACATACATGAATCAAAATCGAAAGTCAATATGCTCCTTTTGTTTTGCAAGTAATATTTTTTAGTTTTTTTTGGTCCATCTTCAAAACGTTTTTCGAATACATATTCTTCAGATTTACTGAAGGAAATCTGAACCTTCACCATAATGTTTCCTGTGAAAACTGAAAACTGTTGTCTGTCTTTCCAGACAAGCATTTTTCTTCCCACTCTGACGTTTGTACTATTGATCGATTAATTTTCATCCATGAAAATGTCAATTATCTTTCAAACCTACATAGTTTTCATTCTCGTTGCTTCTTTCCACAAGGCTCCATTTAGTTAATGATATTTTATAGAGCATAAGCTTTTTAATGCATAGCTGTGACTTCGACTCCGATGAGGTAAGAGTGGTTGTTTGGTGAACGGGTCGGATTGAGTTTCAGTAAATTTTGAATAAGTTCATCCTACAGTATTTGTCAGGTCTTTTAATTATTTCGAGCTTCCATCATTTCCATCCTTCCACCCACTTCTCGTCTTGAACAAAATTGCTTTTACTTTTTGATAATTTTTGATGAAAAATAACATGCAATCTTCCATTCCATTTTAGGTTGACGGAGGTTGTCAGACTGTAGCATTGAAGCCCCTATAACCCCTTGTTAGGAACGACTTATTCTAGGCTACCACTTAAATTCACAATATTGAAACTTATTTCAAGCAAAGGCTTACACATGCATAATGCGATAAGAAGCCGGTTTGTATGTCAACAATGAAAAAAAAACATTTTACTGATGAGGAGAGTAAAGGGCATTACAATTTATTTAATGAAGGCAGTATTTAGCATCTTCTTTACGAACTTCTTTAAAACAAAATGCAAATTTATTCGTTGAAATGTATAAGAACAGGCGTTGAATTCCGATCGATAAACATCTATTTGAATAAAGTTGGCTATTCTCTTTTGATTTGTTTCTCTTGTGGGACCTGGGACTGGGATCGTCTGGCTTTTTTTGAGGACAAAGGACGTACGATTAGCAATGAGAGCACTGTCTGCCTCATTGTTGAATTGGATTTGCAGTGACTGATGTGGCCTTAGCTTTAAGGACAACGGAATAGTTATGTTCAAAATATCGAGCGAGAAACTTGAGTCCAATTTCAATTCAGCAAATATGTTTTTTACATAAAGTTCCCATTGGTATTTCCACTGGTTTAATGGTCGCAATTGAATTTGAAATAGAATGATATTTTTTAAAACTAATTTTTATGCAAATATCGATCTGAGCTCCTGGCAAAATTTTAGTTTGAAGATTTAAATTAAGGTGGTAAATAAACATAATAATCGAACAGTTCCAAAAAACACCTTAACTCAAAATGCTTTTACAATATTTATGTCGTTTAAATGGATGAACTGATTTACTTCAATCTTGGAATAAAAGGATTTTGTGGATTTTAAAATATGCTTCTTTCAATTTTACTGCAATATTTATTAACTTCCCAGAGGAAAATATTGTAATGAGGCTGATTTTGTGAATCTTCAATTTTCGCATATATGTATCTCCATGTTTCGAGGTCACTAGAATTGGAATCAATAATGATGCTGTTCGTATGAGCATATCTACATTACGTTTTTTCTGCTCGATTATCTCGCGAACCACTCATAGGATTGATAATTTTATGTCATTAATTTTATGTTATTAAGTTGTCAGTGAATTCGGTTTAGCGGTTTCTTTAAAAAGAAAAATTGTAAGATAAATTAACAAAGGGTGAAGTTGTTTATCATTTTTTCATGAAAATTATAATCATTAAAAAGAATCTTTGAAACAAAAATTGTTATAAGCGATTGAAAACGACTTTAAGCGGAAATACAGGTGGTAGGGTCCGTGGCTTAGTGGTTAGGTGCGTTGGCTACTAAGCAGAACGCTGCCGTTGGTTCGAGTCCAACTCGTACCTATAAAGTTTTTATTTCATCTTTCACGGGTACCTCTTGCTAAGAAGTGACAAAACTTCCAAGAGCATCAATCTGTCATGAAAGGAGTGCTTCTCAACTTTGCATTTCTGAATCGGCGTTAAATTGTAGTATACCCCAATTCTTCATACGCACTCAGAGGATTGTTGATGAGAACAAGCCACATAGGCCTTGCGCCTTGGCTCTACAGTCACAGTGACAGCTCTTGTCACGCCACTCTGTTTACTTATTTTGCAGGATGTGCCAAGTAAATATGGTCGATGAAATATTGAATAACTTTGACAGATTTCAACCGATTGACGTTGTCGAACACATTTTGCACCTTGCATTACAATTATAACCATCAATTGGTTCTAGCTCACGGAACGTGCGTCACATTGTTCATTTAATGTAATCGTTCAGTTGTTGCAACACAGCTTGCGTAGCGTCAAAAACATCGCGATCGTTCTGAGCCTAAAAGCTTAGCTTCAAGAATTAATAGTCTGAAGCGGCCCTTCCACATTCAAATCGACCACGTCATCAAGTTCTCAGGAGGCGTGAATGTGAAAGGGTTGATACTGACTCGCCACCGAGATCAGGCGATTAAAAAGCACCGGACTTTTTCTTGTGGGGATTTATGAAAAGAAAAGTGTATGCTTACAAGCCGAAGACCTTAGACCACTTTAAGGACAATGGACAATGGACTATCCAAAACAAAAAGAATTATACCATTCGAAAAAGTAGTTCCAGAGAATTATACCATACGAAAAATTAGTTCCAGAGATTACCGCGTTCAAACGAACAAACTCTTCAGCTTTATATATAAAGATTATACAATGATTTATAATTTTGACCAAGTTGATGTTTATGTTGATTTGAGAACAATTAAAGTGGTAATTCTGATCGGCTTTGTTGGTCTTTTTGATGGTTAAATGAAAACAGTTTTCATCTGATTGTTCCCAACGTTTCGACGGTGATTGCCGTCTTCTTCAGGGGATGTCTTTATTCACAAAAATGACAAAAGTATGTTTAGTTTAATACATACGAATATTATGTACATCGTATAAGTATGACTTACATTGAGTTGAATATTAAAAAAACAAAACATTAAAAACAATTGGAACAAATATAAATTAAAGCGCTTCCGACGTGAAGGCTTGTCAACTGTTAAATTTGAACTGTATAGTTACTTGTGTTTGAAACTAAGGAACAGTAAACGACGGATACGTTTTGAGTGTCTTGTTTGCGGTTCATATTGTTTTTGTTATTTATTATGTGAAGTGTTTCTAATGTGTAGCGCTTAGATGTGTGTTACTCCGTTGCAAGAATTTCGGCTCCTTCAAAGTCTGGTTGATGTCCTGTTCCTATAGCTTGGCATGCTAGTGCTGTCTTTTCAGAGCTTTTTTTGGCGAATGTCATATTTGTGATAAGCTATTCTTTGTCGAAGGAGTTGTTTGGTTGTGCCAATGTAGCAGAGATTGCATGGTTGGTCCGGTTTTCCGCCAATGAGAAAAAAGTGACACAAATACTCATTGACAACAGCTTTCCAAAAGAAATCATAAGAAACTTGATACTTCGTCAAAAACATCAAGTTTCTTCCGGAAATAGGTTGGAAGAGAAGAAAGGTGCTTACAAAAGTGTTCCCAAACTCTCCGAAAATTTCAAAGAAGTTGTCGCAAAAAACAACCCAGACGTGAACTTAGCATATAAGTCAAACCAGACAGTTGCATCTCTCCTCTCTGCCGTAATATGTGAACATCTGAAGTCTTTCGTCAACAATCTGATTGGTCCTTATCAATGTGGCTTCAGGCCAGGAAAGTCAACCATCGACCAAATTTTCACGTTGCGGCAGATCCTGGAAAAGACCTATGAACTCCAAATCGATACCCACCACCTTTTCATCGATTTTAAGGCCGCGTATGACACCGTACAAAGCTATATGTCTAGTTTTGGCGTCCCTGCCGAGCTCGTTCGCTTGTGCAAAATGACGATGGGGAACTCACACTGCTCCTTCAAGGTTGGCAACGAGCTGACGGAATCTTTCGACGTCAAAAAAGGATTCAGGCAAGGCGATGCACTGTCATGCGATTTCTTTAACATCGTTCTTGAGAACACTATCTTCGAAAAATCTGTTCAACTTCTCGCGTACGCCGATGATATTGATATAATGGGAAGAACACAGCGTGATGTCAATGGCGCCTTTGTGAGAATTGAGACAGAACTGGTAAAAATGGGTTTAGCGGTTAATGAGGGAAAAACGAAGGAAAAAAAAGGAATTGACGGAAAAAGCCATTGTTGGATGCACCTCTGTGTTGTTCAAAAACACATAAATATAAAGATTATATTCTAGTTTTAGTTTAGTTTTCTGTTCTTTCATTCCTGTTAGAAGTGTTAGATTAAAATCAATTATGTTTTGTAACAGATGTATAACGAATTAACTGGGCCGTAAGACAGCCGAATTTGTAAAAATGATTGTCTCAATGCATTACCTACTTAGTTTGAATCTGTCTTATTAAATCACATAATGTATTACGTAGACAATATTATTAGTATTGAAAAAATACTAAGTTTTAAAAATGAACCTTCTAATAAAGCTTTTTAATTTATTTTTATAGGCATTGCGTTAAATACGAAGTAGTCAAAGCTTCAAAGCCTTGCCACAAACTCACGCCTTACAATAAACTACTTGAAGGTAAGACTGAGTTGCTTTACATTTTTTTCCTTCACATTCTTATATTCATTCTATATACGACTCCAGGTGACCGCATTGTTGGAGGATATTGCAATCAATATTGCGTAGGTCTTCGCAGTTAAAGCCACAATCTTGTAGACAGTTCTCCATCGAAATCAAACGAACTTCACACTAACACCAGCAGAAGGAGAGAAATAACAAATAATTCAGCTCTCTTATGCGAAGACAAGTAAGACGAAGACGATCTGCATGACGACCATGAAGAATATGATCGATATACAATTCCTGCACAACAACCACAATAACACCAACAACAACGACAACACATCATTCAACGACATACAACTGTCGTGGTGAGGGTCTATCCGGCCGCACAATTCGATGGAGTGCCCTGCCCGCACCACAATCTCGCGTCAAATGGCTGCAAATAACAGTCGGCAAGCCAAAGAAATATTCCCATTTCGTATTCGTTTAAGATCCGACCAAAAGAGACATATTGTCTAGGCGAATGTTTTATTTCTTATGATATTCTCTCGAGTCAGAACTTATCAACGAATTTTTGTTTCATAAATCCTCGTATGTACTATATTTGACTTTGAGTTTAATTTTGTTTTATTTTATTTTCATGCAGAAAAAATACAATTATACTAACAAGTAATTATTTTAATTAATATGAACTGAAATTAATTGTAAGAACTACTGATAGAATATCTGTTATAATTAAAAATGAAAAAAGTAAGAATGGAAAATAAAGAGGCTTTAAGATGAAGTAATGTTATTTTAAAATAAAATCTTTGATCAAATTCTTAATAAAATGTGAGACGTTTAATTAAATTTACGAAACATTTGGAATGTGGCAAGAGTTACACATCTGGTTCCATGATGAGAGGATTACTTGAGGAATACTCTTTTCAACAAAGTTAAGGTTGTCTTTAGGTACTTACATTTTCAGTAAGCTGAATTATAAAATTATTTTCATTTACTATTCCAAGAAAATATATAATTAGATACATTAAATTCCCATATGCAAACATTTGATTACAAAAAACATTTTGTTATTTTTTCACATGAAGCCGTTTAGATCCACAGAGGGCGCTAAGTTTGCATTTTTTCAGTGTCGAAAAATTTATTGGACTATATTTTTTGAGTTTCCCTTATTTTTGTTTTGTTTTGGCAGAAAGAAATCAATTCTTGTTTCTTATGATGTCAACTATTTATTATATGTTTTTTTAATTTTAGGGTTCCGTACACAGAGTGTAAACGAAACCCTTAAACATAACTTCGGTTCCTGTTCATTCAAAGCGATTTTTCGAATCTATTAAGCCGCTTGCATTGAAATTTGGTCCGCATATTTAAGAATACAATAGTAATCTTTAAATGTTGTTTTCATATTTTTAAATAAATAGTTTCGAAGTTATTAAAAAAAGAGTAAAATATGAAACTACTGGGCCTAAAATAATTATGAAAAAATACTGAGAATAGGTCTCAACCTATCCCAAACTGTACCGAATGAGTTGAAAGTTGGCCAATATATCAACGAGCAGAAATACAATCATATTTTTGTATGTAATATTTCTCATAGAACGCTGATATTCGTAAAACAGAACAATTCTTTCAATGATGGCAATACTGATTAAAATGATGAAGTTGTTCAATAGGGGTCAAAAGATCTGTCAAAAAAATTATTGAAAATCAAAACCTCATGAAGAATATCTCATAAGTGCAATGTGGAACAAGTAACTGGAATCAGCTAGAAAAAGTTAAGACTTATTTACAAAGCATAAAGTCCTCTTGTAATCCGATTAGAATGTTTTTGAGCATGCTTTTAATTTGCAACAAAATGGAGGCAGATAAAGCAAACACCTCACCATGTATGTGTTATTTTAAAAATTTAATGCGATACTTTTGTCACCTTTAAAAATACCCCCATTGCCCATTCCGCATAAAGAAGAAATTGATAACACATTTAATCAATCACAAAATGTCACCCCCAGTCTTTTTCTTTACCTTCTTCCATTAGAATTGAATGAACACATTTCAAACGAAATCCAACAAAAACTGCTTATATATTCCCTTGAAAGCCATCTATGAAGTTCGTAACAGTCAGGCTAAATATACTGAAGCCTTGTCCTTGTTGGTTACACGCCTCTGTTCACTGTCTGTGTCTACCTTAACACTTTTTCAGTAGTGCAATTTCCTTTGAACTCAAAACACTAACTAATTTACACAATAGTTAAAGAAGAAATACGCCTTACCCGTTACCCCCATAAAAATTTCCACTGTTTTCATAGCGTAATTTAAAAATTTTATTGTGTATGTACCACTCCAC